>JAOTON010000396.1:297500-379766 GCA_034440635.1 Lepas anatifera
TGAGTTCATAAGCGAGATTTTTGTTCCTTTAACTCTTAACTTCAAACACTACAAGTCGGTCGCTCACAGTGGGAGGACGTGTTTTTCAGTGCTCAAGAAATTGACGGAATTCATCCTGTTCTAACTTACGCTCGAAGTTGATATTGCAATGGCGTATTGTTATTTTTTCTTGGCTACATCGCGAACTGATTTTTATTCGCCTCAGACATCTGTGGGATAAGACAAAGCAAGACAAAATATGAAATATTGAATGTGGTTTTGTCCTCCATGCTATTTTTGCGGCCTATTTTTACGCTTGATTTTTCGCTTCAACGCACGTGATTTTGGACGCCGCTTGGGACAAGAAGTGTCTGGAGCAGAGTGTTTAAAAATTCCATCCACTTTCAAGGCTTTCTAGTGGTGATGGCCTTGGCCAAGTTATCTTATTTAAAAAAATAAAGTTACGGAGACAAGATCAAAATTATAACATTAACACAAGATTCATAGAAGAATAAAGAAGTGACTTATTTTGAACTGGATGTGGATACGAAAATGAAACGAATACGAAGTCGAGCATCGTCGATTTCACCTTCATCTTCCTCAGTTTTGTTTTTAGTGCTTATGTGTGTGTGTGTGTGTGTGTGTGTGTGTATGTATGTGTATGTGTA
Organism: Lepas anatifera; assembly: GCA_034440635.1. Taxonomy (NCBI): domain Eukaryota; kingdom Metazoa; phylum Arthropoda; class Thecostraca; family Lepadidae; genus Lepas; species Lepas anatifera. The sequence continues at coordinate 298,148 of JAOTON010000396.1, forward strand.
TGTGTATGTGTATGTGTATGGGTATGGGTATGGGTATGGGTATGGGTATGGGTATGGGTATGGGTATGGGTATGGGTATGGGTATGGGTATGGGTATGGGTATGGGTATGGGTATGGGTATGGGTATGGGTATGGGTATGGGTATGGGTATGGGTATGGGTATGGGTATGGGTATGGGTATGGGTATGGGTATGGGTATGGGTATGGGTGGGTGTGTGTGTGTGTGTGTGTGTGTGTGTGTGTGTGTGTGTGTGTGTGTGTGTGTGTGTGTGTGTGTGTGTGTGTGTGTGTGTGTGTGTGTGTGTGTGTGTGTGTGTGTGTGTGTGTGTGTGTGTGTGTGTGTGTGTGTGTGTGTGTGTGTGTGTGTGTGTGTGTGTGTGTGTGTGTGGTGTGTGTGTGTGTGTGTGTGTGTGTAGAAGCCGGAAATCCTTATCCTTATTCTCCTCCTCATCCTTAAGCTACCTGGAGGCAGCGGGTGCATGCGCCTTGGGCAGCAACGACCCCTCCAGGTAGTATTCCACCTTACTTTACCCTCATCCATCCTTATCCTTACCGTCTCCTTCCATAGTTTGCATCACTTCATGTCCATTACGACGGTGCTTGAAAAGCCACCTCATGTGTGGAAGTGTCCGCAGCTAATACATACATACATACAGAACCAGTCAATTTTAGTGTAAACATTGAGCCATGGATAATAAAACCAACCATCTTCTGCGTATATTTTTCATCCCGTCACGGTTTTGCTTGCCTTTCGCCCTGGATATCCTCACAAGTTACCGTCAAGTTATATTGCAGCAACATTTTTCACACCGTGACGTTTGTTTGTTGCGACTTTGGCTTGCCCCCAAAACCGACCGGGTAGATACGGGACTGCTCAGTGAGATGTCCTTGTCCACTCAGCAGGGCCTGAGCAGCTGGATCATGTCCCCAGTCGGCTGCCACGTGACTGGCGCGCGCCCGGGGCGCAGAGGCACCGGTCACGCCGGTAAGCAGGTGTCCGTGTGCCAGTGGCGTGGCCAGGGTTGACCAGGCTATGGGTTCTCCTTTTGTTCAATATTTCCTATCCCCGTTCGTGAATGTATTCACTTTGACTTCAAACTGCAGATTTTCTGCTATCAACTACCTTGATGAATTTCTGGCTATGCCACTGCTCCCGTCCCATTCACCAAAACATGAATGAACAGACCTGCCACAGCGGCCACTCATGCGAATCCGGTACTGACAGTGCCATCTATTGGGAAAGTTTTATAAAACTTGAAATAACTTTTTCGCCGAGCCTTTTTTGGTTTTGATTCTGTATGGAAATTGTAAAGAGGAGATAGCCGCAAAACTCTGTTGTTTCCGTTTTTCCAATTTTTACCCTTAATTTTTGGAAAACGCTTTAAAATTTTAGCTTCTCATATCTTTCTTATAAGGCAAAAATTCAAAAAAGCACAACAACAGAGTTGTGGAGACTGGCTCCTAGAACGTAGGCCCACCCACCCTGTTTCAATGATTATATCATGTGAAAAGTTATTCAAACTTTAAGTTTGAGAAATTTGAAAAAGAAAGTCAAATTGTACAAAAACCAGAAATGCATCAGGCTTGAAAAACATCTGCCGTAACGATACACTTGGTATCTACTTCTGGTGAAAAAATCACGACGATAGCCACCTTACTTTACGAAATATTTCACGAAATATGCTCCCATATAGTTAACATTGATAACGCACCCTTAAGTGCAAATAGTGCGCAACTTGGAGTACGTCCTGTTACTGCCAGAGCGGATATAGTTGCATATTTTGACGGGAGCCCTCAACTTCATCGAGAGCTTCTGTTGGGAAAGGAACTGAATACCAAACTTGAGGATACCGGTGCAGCGCTACAACATTAACAGTTAAATGGTTGGAATGTCTGAGGAGCTATCTTATTGCATTTGCTGCTTTTCTTTCGACACGCGCTCGCTGGAGGGTAGAATTCGTCCTCTCGTCCTTTTCCGGAATTGCGCATAAACGAAGAAAGTACCTCGTGCAGTGCCAAAGTCCCTGTCCAGCGCAAGTCCCCAAATGTTTTAGGCTCTACTTATTGAAGTTTATGACACCCTAATATATATTCCTCACCAAATACTGACTTTAATTCTGACCCCACCCAGCAGTTGAAATGAGTTGGCTTCGAATCACACTGATTTAAAAAAGTCACGTCAATCCTGATATCAGCAATTCAGTAATGAGAAAACTCCAAATCAGAGTCAACTCCGTCAAAAGTCTTACTAGCACTTAGCTAGGGCCTCAAACAATTCCATAGTCAGTCCTGAACAATTTAGGTCACATAGACTCAAGGTCAAATTTGAGGAAGTTCACATTGGCATTGTAACTCTGTGTCCCCTACACTGCACACTTGGCTGATTGTTTATGGAAGTTATGCAACCAAGGACTTTGATATGGGCATGCAAAAATATTATTAATAAAATTACATAGAACTCAAACCTGTGAGCTAGAGACAAACAATTCTCAGTTGTGATTTATCAGTCCTGCAAGATGGCTGACAGGGCACAATATAAAACAGGACAGGCAGCAAGGTAACAGCCAGAGCATACCTAGATCATTAACGTTTCTCAACATCAGTTAGTAATAACATGTTATGATATTGAGCATGAATCCGGGCAGATGAGCATCGCCCTTGAGACTCTTTGTGGATGATAGCGGTAACTGTAACTCGGGCAATTCAGGAGGAATGACTAGCTTGATATGTATTTTACTGCCCACCTGACCTGCAGTGTCCCATTGGCTTAGATTTCAGGACAAAAGTGGGATCAGGATAGGACTTAATCAGGATACACATTAGATAAATAAATTTCATTGAGTGTTATTTCCCCAACAACAGTGAAGCATACAGGGCAAATGCAAAGAATGTATTCACTGTGTATGTCATCAATAACTACGCTGGACACGGTGTTAAGCCAAAGCAGAATTCCTGATATCATTGAGAACTAAGCCCACCTTCAGAACGTATTGCAAACAGTGGAGCACCACCGTTATCAACAGCCGAAAATTTGGTGCTACAAGCGCAATCTGGAAGTAAGAGAAAGGCTCAAGTATATCTAATAATATAAGTAGAACATTTATTGCTGCACAGAGCCTTGTCTGAGTATAATACCCGACCGGTACTAACGGGGGCGAGATGCTCCTAAAACGGGGGCGAGATGCTCCCGAAACAGGTCGGGTATTATACTCAGACAAGGCTTTGTGCAGCAATAAATGTTCTACTTATCTTATTAACCGAAGCCATGAATAGTAACAATATATCTAATAATGTTTGAGGCTACTGCACCAAGCCTGGTATCAACCTCGCGTCGGATATTGGATCAGATGCAGCAAGTGGGCGGCACCTATTGGAAAAGCTCTAGCTAGTTTGGTATGCTGGCATGATCGGTAAAAAATTTCCGGATCACTGTTTGATACGTCATACTCATTTTATCTATTTTGAATTTAATATATTATGTTCTTTAATAGTTAGATCCTGCTGTTTCTAAACACCCCCAATATGCACAGAAGCCATCAGAACAGGCATTTTTTGAAATTTTAAACGCTTGGTTGCACCTGTAAATATTCATGAATCCAAACAAAACTTCACGAAAATAATAAGTAAGTGCAGTCAAACAAAACGCGAACCCAGACAGTTCGATATATTTATTTTGAATTTTGATGCACCCTACCCGACACTATAGAATGATATGTACCATAGTGCTAGAGAATTAGTGTTCCATGAACTCAATGTACTCAGTGTGTTTCCTGATCCACAGTCCAATCCTGATCACACTTTACAATGGAAACTTAGCCTGTGCCAGGTTCAGGAAATTACCCTGCTTCTGGGGCCAATATCTCTTTAGACAATGATAAGCCAAACCTCAATTCACTTAGAGCAGACCTGCACTGTGAGACATGTTCCTGGCTCTGTGTGCTTATTGCTTGAAGATAACCAGACAAAACTGGAGGCATGTAGATCAACATAGAGGCTTTTGCCACATTCTCCATGGGAAGAAGTGAAGGCATGGCTGCCACAATTTTTTCCTGAATAGAGCCAGACAAGTTTCCGAAAACTAAGTAAAACATATTTTCAAGTTTTTTTTTAACTAGAAAGCTTGTCTTTAGTTTCAGTAAGAAAAGGGCCAAATTTTGTCCACTGTTCATTGTAAAAACTTTTTTGGTCTTTCAGCTTGAAGCTGGGACTTCATGTTACCATCATTGCTGTCCATTTACACAGTTCAAAATTAGGCCATAATTTTCCTCATTTCCTCCTTCATATAAATCAGTGTTAGTCCCTCAGTCAGAAGCCCAAAGATGCCATGCCTAATATTGGCCAATTATTTAACTTTAAAGCTTTATAACTTAAAATACTTTCAAGACTTTTTTGCCCTCAGTATGATTGCTTATCAGGTTGATCTGTATCTAAATAGTCAAGTCTAATTTTGATTTAGGTTACAATAGATATCAGACCTTTGGAAGCAGGTAACATTTCCACCGCTTCATACCAGTTTTGGTTTACCAGTTTTAACTAGATGGGTACCTAAATCTCTTGAATTGTGTTATTATATAGGTATTTGTCATAAACACCGGTATTTTTTAAAATAATCTATAACTCAGGGGCAGACACAGACTTGAGTCTTGGGGGGGCAAAAACATATCTGCCTCTCCTCCTGGGGGGAAGGACGGGTGGGACATGCAATTTGGGGTATTGTGGTAGTAGGCCGATCACATCTCGCAGATCAAAAGGATCACATCAGAAGGTCCACTGATCAAAGGATCTAATGTTCATAGGCTCTACCCTTTGAAAGTTAGACCTTTTGAATAAGAAGTCCAATATTCAAAAGGTCCAAAGAGGCGTGCTCAGATGCATGAGAGTGGGGTGCATGGTGCTGCAGAGGCATGCTAAGGCACATGATAATAGGAGGAAATGAGGGTTAGGTTAGGTTAGGTTAGGTTAGAGGTTAGGTTAGGTTAGGTTAGGTTAGGTTAGGTTAGGTTAGGTCAGGTCAGGTCAGGTCAGGTCAGGTCAAGTCAGGTGTGAATGCCCTTGGTCCCTATTTTCTAGTCTGGGGATTTTTTTTAATTCATGCAATTCTATTGCTAGAAAAGGTCCGCCACCCATTTAATCGGGTAGCCAGGCGTGCCTCCTCCGCGATCCCAACGACAACAGTACCCTTACGTTAACACCACCAGAACATAAAATATTACAGGTCGCGGCACGCCCTGCTAGGAAAAAGAAAGTAACTTAGAGAAAGCATAACAAATATCAATACTATTAGTAAAAACTGCCAGTAGTAGCTCCCTGTAAATATACAGGGAGCAGGAATACAGGTCTATTTAGGTTAAATGCACAATAATTTAGCTCATTACCGGTTAGATTGTTAGTCTTTTTCCAAACGGGACTACCCAAAACTGGAGATTCGTGTTAGCCCCTCCGAGATTCTGGCGAAAAGATAGAGGCCTAGTAACATTCGCCAGAGAACTCGGAAGACAGTAAGCAAATTAAGGCAGACATGCAGGCATAGGCAAGCAAGCAAGCAAGCAAGCAGGTAAACTAGCAAGCAAGCGCAGCAGGGAGTCAGACGCACGCACGCACGCACGCACGCACGCGCAGCGCACGCACACACACACACACACACACACACACACACACACACACACACACACACACACACACACACACACACACACACACACACACACGCACACGCACACGCACACGCACACGCACACGCACACGCACACGCACACGCACACGCACACGCACACGCACACGCACACGCACACGCACACGCACACGCACACGCACACGCGCACACGCATGCGCATGCGCTGCGCATACGCACACGCACACGCATGCGCTACGCTGCACACGCGCACACGCACACGCATACGCGCACACGCATTCACGCACACGCACACGCACACGCATTACGCACACGCACACGCACACGCACACGCACACGCACACACACACACACACACACACACACACACACACACACACACACACACACACACACACACACACACACACACACACACACACACACACACACACACACACACACACACACACACACACACACACACACACACACACACACACACACACACACACACACACACACACACACACACACACACACACACACACACACACACACACACACACACACACACACACACACACACACACACACACACACACACACACACACACACACACACACACACACACACACACACACACACACACACACACACACACACACGCACCCGCACCCGCACACGCACACGCACACGCACACGCACACGCACACGCACACGCACACGCACACGCACACGCACACGCACACTTACACGCACACGTACACGTACACACACACAACGTCCTTGCAACATGCACAACGCCCATGCAACATGCACAACGTCCATGCAACATGCACAACGCCCATGCAACACGCACAAACCTACACATATACACTAGGAAGCATTTATTGGGACACAATTACAGTCTTCAATGTGCAGCCCCATTACCAAGGTTCACATGTCTTCCCCCACTATAAATTTCACGGCCATGGTCACGTTGGTTACTAATTATTTGTTCTATATTTGGCAAGGAAGATATCCCTTACATGTTTTTTTAGTGTGTTTTTGTTTAGGGGTACATCTTCCGTAGTCCTAAATTTGGCACATAAAGTTTTATTCCAAATTTCTGGTGCAGAACATTTAATAGAAAATTTTCTGTAATTTGTGGTGGCTAAAGGTACTTCAAAATGTTGTACTAGTCTAGTGTTATTTGCTCGGTGGAGTTGAAACATTGAAGACATCACAGTTGGCATCGTACCATTCAATACATTTGATAGAATAACTATTTTTTGTTGCGATACTAGTTCTGGAAACTTCAGAATTTTTAGCTCAAGAAATAGTTCATTCGTTGGATAGTAAAAGGGTTTCTTCGTTATAATTCTAACTGCTCGTTTTTGAAGTTTAATGATTTTATCTAGTCTGGATTCATAATTACTACCCCAGACAAGCGCGCAATAATTTAAATGGGGCAAGATTAAGGCATTGTAAAGACAAAGTAATTCACGTGTTGACATAAAGAATTTAGCTCTGCTCATTATGCCGAGATTCCTACTTATAACTGTGGATAAATTTGAAATATGAGAGTCCCATTTTAATTTTTCGTCAATATTTATTCCTAGATAACGTATATTTTTCGCCCTTGAGATTTGTACACTTTTCAAAGTCACATCAAGATTTTCCAATGCACACCCAGAGTAAAGTTGATAATGTGATTTAGACGCGTTTAATGATAGACGATTTGCTTTGAACCATTCTGATACTTTAGGCAGGATATTTTTTACCTTAAGCTGAAGCTTTGCTGAATTTTCTTCTGTTATGATAATAGCAGTGTCGTCCGCAAACAAGTAAAATGTACAGTCATTTGATACTTTATAAAGGTCATTTATATATACTATAAATAACAAAGGCGCTAATATTGATCCCTGTGGAACACCAGTGTCTATTTTTCTAGGTTTTGATAGAGTTTCATTTATCCTTGTCTCTTGATATCTGTTTGATACATAGGAGCAAATGATTTTATATAATTTTCCATGTATGCAAATTTTATTTATTTTACGTAAGAGTATACTTAAACTAACCGTATCGAACGCTTTTTTCAAATCAAGATATATTCCACACGAAACATGACCGTTTTCCAGAGATTTTGTCACATTGTCATAGAGGTGCGCCAATGGCATATAGGTACTATGCTTCTTCCTAAAGCCGAATTGCAATGGGTACAAAATATCATGTTGAGTCAGATAATCCGAAAAGTAATTATAAATCAGTCGTTCAAGAATCTTGGAAAAAATGGGCAACAAGGAAATGGGACGGTAGTTTGTGAATTTATCGTTTTCGCCAGATTTATAAACAGGCACAATCGATGCAATTCTCAAAATATCTGGGAACACAGCATTTTGCAAGCAAATGTTGAAAAAGTATGTCAAGTTGTTAAGGCATCTTTTGTAAGTGCAAAGGAGGAGATGAGTATTTATGCCATCAACGCCACCACCCACAGAATTTAGCGATTTGATAACATCCTCAATCTGTTGCTGGTTAGTTGAGAGTTCCGAAAGATGTGGGGGATGTGTATAATTTTCAATATAACTTGTTGGATCTACATCAGACACTGGGATTTCCTTTTCAAGTTTCGAACCTACGGAAGAGAAAAAATCGTTGAAACCATCTGAGATATCCTCATTTTCATAACGTTTGTTTTTCTCGTCAGTGAAAACTTTGGGGTATGAGCTAGTTTTAGAGGTTTTTCTATTAATTACTTCATTTAGTAAATTCCATGTTTGTTTTCCATCACCCTTATGCAACTCAAACATGTGTTTATAATAATCTCGCTTAGTATCTTTAATTATTTTAGTCAGTATGTTTCGATATTGCTTATATTTTTCCTCATGGTTTGGTTCACCAACATTCCTATTATTTGAATTATCTTTGTCTTTAGAAAGAATATATTTCCGATAGAGTTTATTCTTCTGATTAATGCAAGCCAAAATACCTGGTGAGATCCATGGCTTTATTGGGGTTTTTCTTCTACTAGGCACAAAGGACTTAGAAAACTCTTCAACTCCCATTTTATAGGCATTTATGATTACTTTACAAGCTTCATTTGGATCGGTTATGTTCTGAAAGTTTTGCAATTTGGATACCAGGAAGTCATTTAATTCAGTTTCCTTTCTCTTATCAAAAATTTTTACTGGTTTCCTTCTGTTAAATTCTATTGATTTTACTTCGATACACATATAGATAGGAAGGTGATCAGATAGGTCATCAATTATTATACCCGATGAACGCACTTGATTTAAATCATTTATGAATATATTATCGATAAGGGAGCCCCCATGTGTTGATATTCTGGTTGGTTTTGAAATTAAGGGCAATAAATTGTATGATTGCATCAAATTCATAAACATCAGAACTTTTCTGTCTTCTTGCATTTTTAAGAGATCTAAGTTAAAGTCTCCTGCCAATATACATTTCATTTGACAATTATCTAATAGTCCTAGAATACTCTCAATTTTTTCCATGAATATGTTGTAGTCTTGACTTGGAGGTCTGTAAATTTCACCAATCACAAGTTTTTTGTCATGTTTTCCTTTTAAATTAGTCAGCTCAACGAATGTCGATTCAGTTTGGGAAAGTTCAAGATCCACCCTTCTCTTGCTGTCATACTGTTTATGTACATAGATAGCTGTTCCTCCCCCCTGGACGTTAATTCTACTGGTGGCGTAAAGGTTATATTCGTCAATTTCAAAATATTTCTCAATATCCTTTCTAAGCCATGTTTCCGCAATGCAAATAACTGACCATTTAACATCAGACTTGCTAAGTATGTTACGGAAGTCATCAAATTTGTTTTTAATTGATTGGGCGTTAATATGGATGACAGAAAATGTTTCTTTAACATCAGTGGTAATCGGAAGCATATGGTATTGACAGTCTGATGTTATTTTGTCAAAGCGATGGTCAAATTCAGTTGTGGGATGTGAAATCAAATGACTAAAGAGACCTTTTACCATGATATCGTTATTTTTCAAGAATGTATAATAAGATCATTTCCAGTCTTAGTTCAAAACTATTCATATAAGCAATTTTATTTATAATATAGCAACCAAATTTCAAGTTGTTAAAGTTTTTCCTTTTTCTGACTTCAAAAATGACCAATGCGTGACAAGAAACACATTCCACAAGGGAAGAAAGATGCGGGCGGTGCTGCACATGAAAAAGACAACCAATGTCTGAAGACCAAATAATAATCCTAAGAGGTTCATACTCATCCCTAATGCCTGCCAAAGACAAAAACACGGAATAAAAAAGAGAGACACATGAAACACATAAGCTATGTACAAAAGTAGATTTGAATGTTTCATCACCAGGGAATCCAGGATCCAAGGGTTCACAAGACCATCCACCAAAAGCTAGAGTATAACCTACTTGATATAATGTGGATCAAAACGGATTAATTTGTAAATTTTAGAGACCATATATTCATAGTTGTCTCAGCCATAGAAGTATGGTACCACAGTTGAGTTTTCAGCGCCAGCGCCATCTAACTTATATAGGTGGCGCCCGTGTATCTCCGTATGAGATATCCAGCACCACACACAAAGTCATGATTGCAGGCTTTGAGTTCAGCACTTAGACACCTAAACACTTCAACATACTGCTTTAAATGAAAGTTTAGAACAATAAATTAGGCTTAATTACTAGGATGGTTCAGTTACTAGGATGAAAGGCTTGGAACATCATCAATTGCACCACAATTTGCTGATGGCTATCATTATTTAGTATGTTGTGATGTTGTCAATTGACATGATCATTATCATCATTATTTTTTTCCTAGGATGCGTACAAAAAACAACAGCAAACAACAACAACAAAAAACAACAGGCAACATTTGAAACCAACATTTGAAATAGGGACATAGGAAGATAAGAGGAAAGGCTAAGACCGGTGGCGCGAGACCCCAGGAAAGGCCGAGACCGGTGGCGCGAGACCCCAGGAAAGGCCGAGACCGGTGGCGCGAGACCTCAACATATTTATGTGATCAGAACTGCAGCAGTCAATCGTCGATTATGGAACAGCGTTGCTGTATAGCTAGCATTGCTGTCTTCACTCTGTTCCAGTATGAGGCAAGCTTCACTCATGAGCTGCAGGCAACAACCATGCGCTACAGGTAACAACAACATGGGATTAGGATTACACACTCACTCAACTTCATACTTTAAAATGACCTTTCTGCCAGGTCAAGTGCATACACACTCATTCATATCCCATACCAGATAAAACGGTTAAAAAGGGCCTCGTGAGGCTAAGTGCATCTGCACTCACACATATCCCATTCCAGATAAAATGTTTAAAACTGCCTTTTCAGGCAAGGTGCCCCAGCACTCAGTCACTCAGGTTTCATGTTAGGATTATAGGGATGGTTGTTGTCACCTGAGGACTGCAGTAACCATACTTGGAGTGGGTAAGGGGACTAGTAATGGTTTGTCCTCCTTGATCATTCAATTAATTTACATCTAAATCTCTTATTCATAACATAAGTTCAACCACTCCAGCAGCCATCATCAACTAACTTAGCAGTTTCTTTTCTTTAATATTTCCAGAAATACAGTTCCGATCCCCCCAGGCAGTCTCACGCCACCCGTCCAACAGTTATATGTAAACTATATGGTTATTCTTAAACCTAGAAAGGTATAGAGACAGCCAAGCTATTAATATGAGTACAAATAGCCATAGATATCACCCCTCTTTCCAGAATCTGAGTGTGCCTCTGGTCTGAGTAACACTTTATGCTACTCCTTTCACCCTCCCTCCTGTCTGTTTCACCTCTTGGGAGTTTCTTGCAGAATGTGGGGAGATTTCTAAAACAACCTAACCTAACCTAACCTAACCTAACCTAACCTAACCTAACCTAACCTAACCTAACCTAACCTAACCTAACCTAACCTGACCTGACCTAACCTAACCTAACCTAACCTAACCTAACCTAACCTACCCTACCCTACCCTACCCTACCCTACCCTACCCTAACCTAACCTAACCTAACCTAACCTAACCTAACCTAACCTAACCTAACCTAACCTAACCTAACCTAACCTAACCTAACCTAACCTAACCTAACCTAACCTAACCCAACCTAACCTAACCTAACCTAACCTAACCTAACCTAACCTAACCTAACCTAACCTAACCTAACCTAACCTAACCTAACCTAACCTAACCTAACCTAACCTAACCTAACCTAACCTAACCTAACCTAACCTAACCTAACCTAACCTAACCTAACCTAACCTAACCAAACCTAACCTAACCTAACCTAACCCTCATTTCCTCCTATTATCATGTGTCTTACCACGCCTCTGCAGCATCATGCACCCCACTCTCATGTATCTGAGCACGCCTTCTTGGACCTTTTGAACGTTGGACTTCTTATTCAAAAGGTCTAACTTTCAAAGTGTAGAACCTATGAACATTAGACCCTTTGATCAGTGGACCTTCTGATGTGACCCTTTGAACCGCAAGATGTGATCTGCCTACTACCATAATACCTAAGCTGCCTCGCCAAGAAAATGATCTCTCCGGGGGAGGGGGGCAGGAGCAGATTTTTATCTACAGACCTGGTGTAAACACCTTTAAAAAAATCCAGTTTGGGAGGCAAAAGATAGTTTAGCTCCCCTCCAGCGCTTGGGTGGGGGCATGGCCGGAATGCCCCCTGCGTCCGCCAGTGGCATGACTGTGTGCTGTAATGATGTGTACTTGCCTCAGATATGAAAAAAACAAAATAAAACACATTCCTGTCCTCTTCCAAAAGCTCACTCATCCTATAGCATGACTCACCTGAGACAGATGTACAACAAACTAAAAGCAAAACCACTGTAGAAGATAATAACTGCCACATCCTCATTGTACAATGGCACTGATACCAACACTATCCAAAAAGTATAAGTCACATATGTGCGCTATGGCAATTCCAACAAATATCCTGACTCTAATGTCTAATGCTGATGTACTTAATCAATGTGAGTCAAACATGGACCGGCCACAGACCATGCTCACATCAAAGCTAGCTAGCCACTTCGCAAGTTTCTTGAAGTCAACGACACCACACGCAGCACAACCAAGTGGGGCACAGAACCAACGACCACCCAACGTAGTGTCAAGTTGAAAATAGAAATACGCGCAAGTGGTCAGCGCAGCCGACGTGCGCGAGCTCCTTCTTTTTCTCAGTAGTCCGTTACCTCCAGGGTAATTGTAATAGGTTACCGCCCTACCGCCCAAAATATTCGGTTTCGCAGGTCACCGCTTTTGCCCCTCGTGGAATATTTGGAGCCCTATGGAAACGCCCACAGTTAAAAACGCCCACAAATTGATTCGACCACACAACGTAAGACCCACGGCTTTAAACGTCCAAACTAAAACTGTCCACGGCTTAAATCGCCCACAAATTGAAATACCCACGGATTAAAGGGCCCACAAATGCTCCCATAAGGGGATTTCAAACCACCCACGACTAAAAACGCCCACACATTAAAATACCCACATTCAAATGCTTAAAGCGCCCACAGTTCAAAAAGGCCACAAAGCAAATCACCCACATAACTGTGCGTCATATCACGTGCTCAATAGTATATGAAAATGCCGCTAGGTGGCTAGCAAAGCTCTCATGGGAGTGCACGACGGGATAGGTATTTGGATATTTGTGTCAAAAAAATATGCTGCAAAGGTAAAGTACTCCAAGGCGGATTTGTGCCGCCGGTTTTCCCGCGCTTTTGCAAGGGCAATGAAAACACAGAAGGGTTCGATGACCCTGTTTGCGCGGGATCCATGGGCGTATTGAGAATTTGTAAAGAGGAGGGTTGGTTCGTTAGGCTTTGTTGGGATGATGTACCTGAGCCAGAGAGCGCAGTTCTTAACCAGGTACCTATAAGGGTGCCCTGAGTCAGGGGCGGACGCAGATCCGAGTTTTGGGGGGGGCAAAACCCATGTCTATCTCTCCTCTTGGGGAAGGGGGATTGGGACGTGCGATTTTTTTTAGATACCACGTGGGGAATAACGGCGTTATATTTTTGGCGGGGGAACGTGGGACGCAAAGTACAGCGCGGCTCCGACGCGACCTACCCCAGAGTCCACTGCGAAATCGACGGCGGCGGCGTCGGGGGGAGGGGGCGGCGGCGGCGTCGGGGGGGCGACGGCGGCGGCGTTGGGGGGGCGAGGGGACGGCGGCGGCGGCGAGATGGCGCTGAACAGACCTAATATAAGCTACCTCTCGAATGCATGATCGCTACCCTGGGGGATTTATTTTTACTCTATTTCCAGCTGGGAGCAGATTCTGCCCACCTCTCAGGTTTTTCCATAGTATCTCCGCAACGGTTTGAGATAGGCTCTTGAAATTTGGTGACTTTTCTTACAACTAAGTAGCACATATTCCCTGAGATTTTTGAAAATATATATGTGCCTCAGGCGCCGCCATGGCTCGCTAATCTGGGGGTTTATCCCAAAGCCGAGCATTGTCGCCTGCGCTTCGTTTGTCCTACAATAAAGCTGTCCGTTGCGAATTGGCAGCAGTTGTAATGTTTGAATGTTATTACTGAGATATAGGAGGACAGTTGATGTATATTTTGATATAATTTTGGCCATAGGCGGTTCCAGAAGCTCAAAATGCGGGGTTTACAATGTTATCCATCCAAACTCTTCCAAAGTAAATAGATTGCGTACAGAATCTTCGGGAAGGGTAAACATAACCATGCTTTGATCACATATGTGTATTTAATGATTATAAGAAGCCATAGGCGTGCTCAGGTACCGTAATTAGGGGGGTTTACTCGCACTCAAGCTCGTTTTAGTGTTGTGTGTGCATTGAATGGGACAAAGCATTGCAACTATGCATTTAGTTCTAGGACCAAATGAGATTTGGAATGACAGTTGATGTGTATTTTGGTATATTTTTGGCCATAGGCGGTTCCAGGAGCTCAAAATGGGTTGTCTACAATGTTATCCATTCGAACTCTTCCAAAGTGAATATAAACTGCCTACGGAATGGACGGGAGGGGTAAAAATAAGGATATATTGACCCCATCTGAGTATTATATGATAATAGGATATCATATGCGCGCTCAGGTACCGTAATTAGGGGATTCGCTATCTTTCAAGCGTATTTTAGTGTCGTGTCTGCATTGAATGAGGCAAAGCATCGTAGATATTTGCCTTTAGTCTTAACACCAAATGGACACCATTCATCCATAGGCGGATCCAGGAGTGTTCCCCGGTTCGGCCAGGGGTAGATAAAGGCAGGGTAATTTGAAAAATATTCATACCTGAAAGGCAGGGTAATTTGTGTCTTACCACACTATTCAGCCTCCCTGAATCCACTTCTGACATATTTTCGATATTTGAGCACTTTGCTTAACATCAGAGATATTACACCGTACCTGGCGTGTGCATTTCTGCAAAAAATATATGAAAACAATTTATATAATCCCCCATATTTCTGGCCCTAAAACCGCCCTTGAATTTTGAATTTCACCTAAGTGAGGGATTTGACCATTTCCAAGCAATTCCCTGTCAATCCATACTAGTTTCGTGAAAATCAAGCCTAAGAGACAGGACCTTCGGGTAATCTAAACAAGGCAAAATGTATATTTTCAACCCCCTTCCCTCAGTTTTCAAAATTTTGAAATTATCATTTAAAAAAATGGAGTTAAGCCTGAGAGGAATCGATTGCAGTTTAAGTTTTTAAAATCGAGCGGGTAGATTTCGAGATCTTAGGGGGCGGAAGCTCCTCCTGTTGGAAATAGAGGTAGCCGGGAGCCCGTTGGAAATAGTGTTAAGATTTAATTGCTCGACAGACCCATAGTGGATGCACCTTTTTCAAAAAAATTATCCGGCCTTTCGGGGGCCAAAAGATAGTTTGGCACCCCTTCCAGCGCTTTGGGGGAGGAGTAATGGCCGGAACGCCCTCCCCCGCGTCCGCCAATGCTCTGAGTCACATTGTGAGTTGCCGCTTCTCGTTTCCTTTGGGAGGCGAGGGATAAGTTTATAAAGTGATATTTGGGAAAGGTGGAAAGCTGAGAAGATTTACGGGCACCGAGTGCAGTGGATGCCTCAGGTCCACCTTTTGTCACTGACTTATTCCCCAGTGGCACGCATTCTGCTGAAAAATTTATTTAAATCGTTTAGCAGGAGTAGAAGAATATTTTAACCCGCACCCCACCGGGGGTCCGGTGCCAACTTCGCCCCACCGTGGCATCGATGCTTCCCCTCTAACTCCGAAAATATGGGGATGAGTGCGAATCTGCAAAGTGAATTAGATAGCTTGTGTGAATTCAGTAATATTTTAATTCGCATGTTTAAGCGCTTAGATCAATGGTTTGACCTCCAGAGGTCAACTTAGATCAAGATAGGCTATTTCTACTAAAATATGAAATGCGAAAGAAACCTTGGCATAGCTCTCATGCCATTAGAGCTATTGAGATTTGATAAAAAATAAACATTCGAAAAGAAAATGACAGGTTTTTTTCCGCTAGGTGGCATATAATGAACTCCCGCCAGTGTTTTGACCTCCAGAGGTCACCACGTGACCTAATATACCCTAAGGTCACGAAAGTCAGAAAGTGACCTTGCCGTAGGACTTTGAGTTTGACTTTGAGAGCAATTTTAAGCATTTTCTGGCCGAATTCGCAAAAATGAGAATATGGACTTCTGAAACAACTTTTGTGACCTTTTGATCTAGCCAATAAAATTTGTTCGCGTATCTCTCTTTAAGAAACCTGAGCATAGCTCTCCCGCCATTAGAGCTATTGAGATCAAGCAAAAATAGTTTGATAGGAAAATGCCAGGACTTTCTCCGCTATGTGAAACATAATAACCTCCCGCCAGAGGTTTGACCTCCAGAGGGTACCTCGTGACTTAATATGACTTGAGGTCTCGAAAAGTAAGAAAGTGACCGCGTTGTATATCAAATGAAAACCAGTAACAAGACACACACGATGACGTTTGATTCAGCACTCTAGCTTGATTAGGTCAAAAGCTATCGTCAAAATACTGTTTTTGCCCCTGGTGACATGTGAGGACGTCGGATAGGTCAAAAGGAAAATATTGCCCATGGGATCCGTGAAGGGGTGTCCAAAAACGCTTTTATGAGCAAGATAAACATTGACATTAATTTTTGTGGCTTTTAAATAAAAAGACAGCTTTTCCCATGCTTTTTCAATGGAATAGTTCACCTCGTGACCTGTCCTCAAGTCACGAAATCAAAAAATCCCGGATATGCACTTTGAGGACCCTGAAGGTTTCATGAAGTACACGAAGCTTCAAATGGATCGGCTTAGAAATGTAGCTATGATAGAGCTCAAAAGTTGAAGTGAGGTGACCTTGGTTGACCTCGCCTGGTGACCTGACCTAGTGTGACCCAGAGTAAAAAAATTCAGGGATGATGGGAAAATGATTTGGTGAGAGAAAGACTCCTCAACTGCGGTGCTGTGCCCCGCTGTTTTTCTGTTATTCCGGAAAAACCTTAGGGAGGCCATCGATGCCCCCGGTGGGGCGAGGGTTAAGCTATTGACCTTATGAAGGGTAATAGTTGTAGTGCTTAACCCAAGTAAGGGGCGTCACCAAGGAGGGTAGAGTAAATAAGAGACCCTATGAGGACGTCAAAAGTGACAAAGGTGGATCCAGGATTTCCAATCAGGGGGTATACATAATCGGAATAGGGTGGTAGTTAGAGCCGCAAACATTATCGGGATGGGGCACCATGCGTACCGGGAACGAGTTGGGGCACATCCTATCACGGGAGCACCGATACTAGCATTCTAGGGGGAGGGGCGTCCGAGGTGGAAGCAGTGGTGAATACAAGAAGGGGGGCTTGGAGGGGTCAAGCCCCTTGTACTGTCAGACTGCCTGTAGATAATGCGTTGCACACAATGGCGGGCAAGGCTTGAGCATGAATTACTATAATGATTTACTGGATCCGCCACTGATGAGAAGTGACATTTCAGGGGGCACCATTAATCTTTGAAGAAGAGACGTGACCATTTCAGGAGGAGCCGGGGAGGCGATCTTGCCCCTTCCTCGCCCCCGCAGGGGCGCAGCCAGGGGGGCACAGGGGGCACGTGCCCCCCATCGGTCCCGGGGTGCCCTTTTGATTGCCAGGTGGTGTACCCTCTTTGGACCGTGCCGCTCGAAATTGAGTGCCCTACGCCGTTGAGTCTAGATGGAACTAGGCTGCATTTAGCGATTTAAGCGATTGTTTGACAATTAAGTGCCTTTTTGGTCAGTTAGGGCATTCTGTCACCTTTCCAAGCACCCGGGAAGAGTATAGGCACGTAATCCGTTTCCAGATAATGCCTTATCGTCTCCAAGCTCATCTGGTGCCCCTTGGAGCTGATCATGTGCCCTCTGAGCGGATCTGATGCCCGCGTAGTCAATCTGGTGCCCCCCCTGAGAAAATAAGTGTGCCTTCTGAACCTATATAATACTCTCTGAGTTAGTTTGATGCCTCCGAGCTTGCCTGGTGTCCTTTTAGCTGTTCTAGTGCCCCTTGAGCTGATCCGGGCCCCTTGAGCTTATTTAATGCCTCCCGGGGTTGATCTACTGTCCAGGGGTGCAGCCAGGGGGCACATGGGGCGCGTGCCCCCATCACTGCCGGGGTGCCCTTTTGATTGTCAGGTGGTGTACCCAGTTTGGGCCGTGCCGCTCGAAATTTAGTTCCCTACGCCGTTGAACCTAGATGTAACTGGACCGCATGTAGCGATTGAAACTATTGTTGGACAACTTAATACCTTTTTTCGGTCAGCTAGGGCATTCTGTCGCCTTTCCAAGCACCCGGGAAGAGTATGGACACCTAGTATGTGTTCACCTAATTCCTCATCGTCGCCAATAATCGTAGGGGTGAAGCTAATCTGGTGCTCCTTGAGCTCATCTCGTGGCCTCTCAGCTGGTATTGGCCCCTTGAGCTGATTACTTGCCTTCTAAGCTGATCTGGTGCCCCTGAGTCAATCGAGTGCCCCACTGATCAAATGATTGTGCCTCCTGAACCTATATAATGCCCTCTGAGTTAGTCTAATGCCTCCGAGACTGCTTGGTGCCCTAATAGCTGATTTAGTGCCCCTTGAGCTGATTCGGGCCCCCGAGCTGACCTCGTGCCTCCCAAAGTTGATTCTGTCTCCTAAGTCAATATAGTGCCTCTTCAGCTGGTTAGGTGCCCCCTCAGCTGATTATTGATGTCTCCTTAGATAGCCTGGCGCCCCCCTGAGCTGGTTTGGTGGGCCCTGAGCCCACCTTGTGTCCCCTGAGCTGTTATGTTGCTCCCTGAGCTGATTTAGGCTCATGCCATAGTCTGGGGGGCTGGGAGCTGATCTGGCCCCCGAGCGGATCGATCTGGTGCCACCTGAGCTGTACTAATGCCCCTGAGTCGATCTGGTGCCTCCTGAGCCCATCTGATGCCCTCTGAGCTAGTTTGGTGCCCCCTGAGCTAATCTGGTGCCCTTTAAGCTGATCTGGGCCTCCTTACGTGATTTCATGAGTAGCTCTAAAGCTCTGAGCTGAGCTGGGCGCACAGGGGCTGGTGAGGGCCCCTGAGATGGTATGGGGCTCCTGAGCTGATTAAGTGCCTCCTGACTTGATCTGGTATTCCCGAGCTGATCTGGGCCCCGAGTTGGTCGGGGACCACTTATCTGATTGTTTGTCCCCGAGGCTGATATGGTGCCCTATGGGCCGATCTGGTGTTCCCTGAGCGGCTCTGGGGCTTTTGAACTGCTTGGGCCCCGAGCTGGTGGAGGATTCCTGGGCTGATTTAGTGGCCATGACTTGATCTTGCCCCCTGACCTGACTTGAGGTTCCTGAACTCATCTGGGGCCTCAAGAGCTGATCTGGGGCCCAAGAGCGGATCTAGGTTCTGAGGGTACCCTGAGCTGGTCTGGGCGCTGAGCTTGTAAGAGCCCTTTAAGTTGGCTTGAGGCCTCCTGAGGTAATCTGGCGCCTTAAACTGTTCTGGGGCTTCTTGAACTGGTTTAACACGCACATTGACGGGGGCGGGTACCCGCCCCCCTTGGGTTTTTCGGAGACAGCAGAAAAACGGCGGCGCGCAGCGCCGCCGTACCTTGTATACCTTTTTCCTCATCATTTTTTCAACTTCTGTGAAAATTGTAAGGATAGGTCATCTCAGGTCAGGTCACCAGTACAGGTCAAGTGACCCGACCTCAAAAAAAGTTTAAGATAGCATACGTCGGAGCAGGATGAACTTATCCAATTGAAACTTATATCACATAATGGGCTCACCAAGTTCTCTAAAATATGTTCCGGTATTTTTTGATATTGATGACCTAAGGTCAGGTACAAAGCATGACCTCTCCATTGGTAATACATGGGAAGTATGGTTTTTACTGAATAACTCAGTAACAGATGGTGATAGAGCGTTTATTTTAGCTTCAATAGACTCGGCTTGGCTTTGCGGTTCTAATGATATGCATTTTATATAATTTGACCCTGACCTGACCACAGGTCAGGTCAAATCTTTGATTTGACCTAGCAAGGTCAAATCATATATCATTCGATTCGGCTTGCTGCGAGGATTCATAGAGTTTAAGTCGTTTTGCTCTAGCTTTACTTGTTCAGATGTAATGGCCGAAAAACTTAATTTACATGTTATCCCTATGACGGCATGTGACGGCATGTTTTTGACCTCTGGTGACCTTAAATGAGACCTGACAAAAAAATGGTTCAAATATTTTCGATGGAGAAGCGGCTGGGCTACCCAACGCCGTTCACTGTTTTTTGCCTCCTACCGTGGTTCTCGAGATCTTAGGGGGGCGGGTACCCGCCCCCCTCGTCAATCCGAAGGTGGCTCAGACCCCCGTCAATGCGCGTGTTAAAGCCCTATGAGCCTATCTGTGGCCCATTGAGCTAGTCTGATGACCTCATCTCTGGGACCAATGAGCTAGTCTAGTCCCTGGGTGAAGCATGAGCTGCTCTGTGGCCCTGATCTACATCAGGGGCCCCTTAGGTGGTCTTGAATAGACCGATTATAAGAACACAAGGCCAACTCCCATCATCTCGGGGCGGAGTCACTGAGCTAGTCTAGTCCCTGGAAGCACAACAGGCGGATGGGGGAAGCTGCTCTGGAGGCCTCTGATTCACACTTGGAGGCCCCAGAGCTGGTCTTGAATAGATGGGGAATAAGAACACGATGGAAACTCCCCTTGTAACCTAGGCAGCCCTGGTTAGATAGGCAACCCACAAAGATACGGCAATTGTTTTGCTTCATGACACAGGACTTCAAATGGTATACAACATGACCTTGACATGTCGTTATTTGACCCTGAACCGAAGTCATTGACCTCAGGTCATGGTCAAATATAAGAGTATCCTGTAACCTAAGAAGGCAATGTTGCATGCCATTCGTCTCGTTGACCTGGAACAAACACATAAATGCCACCAGATGTCTTATAAAATGCCGCCATATATCTTATTAAATGCCGCCAGATATGGGACTCTGCTCCGCCAGATGAACCCTGTCCGTTTCCTTGGTGAGGCAAGATGAGGCTCCCCTTTCACGCATAGACACATTGTTACAGTGGCAATAAACGTGAAATCAAACGGAAATAACTACTTCTGAAAGGCCCTGCAGAGAAAAAATCAGTTAGTGCCCAAGCACCTTATATCAAGTCGAGTTAATGCAGTAACATTCTTTTGTAGAACATACTAACTCCACCAGGGCTCTCCCGGTACCCGTCACCTTCTGGGGGAGAAGAACAAGGCTGACAGTTCAGGTAGCAGGGTGGTCTTGATGTAAGGTCAAAGGCATAAATTACCCCAACAAGGCAATAGCATGCATGACCATGATTATTAGTATGAGCCGAATGGTCTCCATGACAACAAAATAATAGTTATACTGCGTTTAATTGAAATTTTTTAACACTCAGATAATTTTGTTTACCCTTGGTGACCACTGCTGACATGGCTATGGGCCTAACCGGACATCTGTTTGTGACATATCACATTTTTCAATTGAACAGCTTTTGAATGTTATCCAGAAATTTCGTCTTGCATTTCTAAGAGCGAGTTAGATTTCCACTTCGAAAAATCACTATGCATGGGCATAGGAATGACGTCATAACTCAGCGACCTGACCTGACCTAGCTAGGTATTTTTGTCAAAAATGTTAAAAATTTGTCAGGTAGCAGATACGCATACTGAAATTGCCTTAATACAAATACTTTTGGAATTATTTGCAAGAGAAACTGAGACTAGCAGGTCCAATGGAACACGCAATAGGTACCGGAAAACAAGCATCAGAGACGAAATTTTCACTTGCCTATGGTCGAAGTTTTTTGCAAGGTAGAACAATATCATCTGCACTCAAAGTCTCCATTTTAACCCTAGAATCACCTCCTGAGTGGCAATAGGTCTATTAAAAAAATTCACCATCATTATCATCCCCCAACCTGGGCTGAGCTGGGCTCACAGAGGCTGATGAGGGCCCCTGAGATTGTATGGGGCTCCTGAGCTGATTAAGTGCCTCCTGACTTGATCTGATATTCCCTAGCTGGTCGGGGACCACTGATCTGATTGTTTGTACCCGAAGATAATCTGGTGCCCTATGGGCATCTGGTGTCCCCTGAGTAGCTCTGGGGCTTTTGAACTGATTGGTGAGGGATCCCTGAGCTGATTTAGTGCCCCTGACTTGATCTTGTCCCCTGACCTGACTTGAGGCCCCTGAACTGATTTGGGGGCCCAAGAGCTGATATGGGGCCCAAGAGCGGATCTGGGTTCTGAGGGTACCCTGAGCTGGTCTGGGCTCTGAGCTTGTGAGAGCCCCTAATGTTGGCTTGAGGCCCCCTGAGGTGAGCTGGCGCCTTAAACTGTTCTGGGGCTTCTAAAACTGGTTTAAGGCCCTATGAGCCTACTTGCGGCCCATTGAGCTAGTCTGACGACTTCATCTCTAGGGTCAATGAGCTAGTCAAGTCCCTGGGTGAAACATGAGCTGCTCTAGGGCCCTGATCTACGTTAGGAGCCCTGGGGTGGTCTAGACAGATAATAAGAACACAAGGCCAACTCCCATCATCTCGGGGCAGGGTCACTGAGCTAGTCTAGTCCCTGGAGGCACAACTGGGGGGAGCTACTCTGGAGGCCTCTGATCCACACTTGGGGGCCCCAGAGCTGATCTTGAATAGATGGGGAATAAGAACACGATGGAAACTCGCCTTGTAAACTAGGCAACCCTGGTTATATAAATTGTTTATTATACTGGTGGATTCTGGGAAGGGATGATAAAAAGGCAGGTGCCCCTGAGCCCAGAGCATAGTCCCCTAAACCAGGATTTCTACTAATTAATTTAAATGAAGAACTAGTTTTCACAATTTTTAGCCCTGTCCCACCATCCCCATCCAAACCACCGGCCTGTTCACCTTTTCTTTACTCTTAACTGGCACCGATCCTTGATAATATGGAACTCAATAAATGCGTTCAAAAGGTATCTCCCAAATTATTCCGGCAGGAAAAAATTTATTCTTCCAAAGTCACTATGCCACTCCTCGTTCCACGGCGACTGTGGGAGGCGAGTAACTTAATCCGCGTTCAACCAGGGCTCACTTGTCACGAAAAAACCAGCTGGTATAACAAATGAATTTTCGACTCTAAAATTTCTTAACTTGCACATGTTAACAGATATCACAGGCTCCGCTGATTTCTCTGATGTTAAGTACTTGTATGAGTTGGCCTATTTCCCCTTAAATCTATCTAAAACAGTCGTGTTTTGGCTAGTTCCGTGACATTTTGGTGATATTTTTTTGTTTTAATCGAGTTTTCCTTCTCCGTCAATGCTTGATTTGCATTTTTATTAAACCAAGATCCCCAAAAATGATATGAACAAAGATATAGTACGTTTTGTAGGTTGCATTAAAAAGTGCCCTTTTTCTCCTGAGGTGCCCCTCAAAGTTGGTGTGCCCCCCATACCAAAGCTCTGGCTGAGCTCCTGCCGCCCCTAGTCCATAACTTTCACACCGAGTCCTCACTGCCGCCCTCGCCTTATCACTTGTATGTATGTATGTATGTATTTCAAGGATCACCAACAGGCATGGGCACCCACTGACAGGTGAAATCAAAAGGTTTAAAACAACAAACATCAATACAGAAACAGGCACAGCCGATCGTCATTATCTCCTGTCACGTAAGTATAAAACAACGCGTTTCTTGAATTCGGTGACATTTTGATACCACACATCTACATCGCGGTTTGCATTTAAGAAGGCGTTGCACGCCTTCGGTATTCGGCAAAATAAACCGTTCCGGACGGTATTTATCCGGGCGTACATCACATGAAATGTAGCTCTGGTGCGGAGCTGCCGGGTGGGCACAGCCAGTGGGAGCTTAGAAAGCAGGAATGGAGAGCAGGAATGGAGAGAAAGCAAGAATGGAGACTTCCACTCTGATTCGCGCCACTCCTACTTCATGGCTATTGTCCCTGGCTCATCACTGCCGCCATCGACTTATGACTTTGCCCTGTTTTTTTGCCGTCCCGGCCAATCACTGTTGCCCCCAGCTTATCACTTCCATCCAAATGTGTACTGTTCTTAGTCCATAACTACCGCCCTGGGCTCATCACTGCAGCACTGATTCTTACCGCCCGTGTTGCCGTGTTAGGCTAAAAAAGTAAGGGACGCTTGGGCAAAAATAAAGGGCATGCACAGGTACAGTGGAATTGCCATCTTTATTAATATTTACACGCGCTGTTTATCGGCGTTTTGCTCTCTTTTCACGTAGTTTTAGTTTAAAGTCCTTCGCTTTCATTTTAATTTCCATCCACTCCGTTATTCCGAAGTTAGAATCTAACCCCACAAAACTGATATGCTCCAATCGTGGACAGATTTACAGCTCGGATTGGATTCTTTTAAGACGTGTATGGAGCTTTGGTATTTTGCCTAAAAAGTAAACATGTTTGGAAAAAGCTGTTAAATTCATGCCCAACATTCACCCATTAAGGCCCGGTGGGCCATTTTTGGATGGTCGTTTCAAAAGGGCCTGTGTGTATCGCTTTACACTCTATGATCGCTGGAATCATGTTGGCATGAAGTGAAAGCCCGATAGTTGCTGTTAAACCGAAAAAAATGCTGCGTTGCACCGTAAGATTCAAAATTTTAGGGTCTTAAATTCGGCCGTTTTTACCATTCGTGACCTTAGACCATGGGCGTCGAACGCGGGGGGACGGGGGATGCGCCCCCCCGTTGGCCAACCGGGGGAGACGTCCCCCAAAAAAATTTGGGTCAATCGTCATAAATGCTGTCAGGTAACGAATATGCTCAAAATTCGCCTCCCTGGTCAGCACCAGCCCGGGTCCGTCCCCCTGCGAAGATTTTGTGGCGGCGCCCCTGCCTTAGACTACTAATTTGCATATCATGGAAAAATGAGGGCAGCTGTGAATATGATAATACCAAAAATGCAAGAGAACTTATGGAACAGAATGATATATATAATGAGTTTTGATCGGTGTGTGTAAAGCTGGGTTGACGCCGATATTTTGAGCGACCAATTTTGGACCGCCGGGCCACAGCGTCAAGTGCAAGTTGAGTTCGTTGCCGCGGAAACGCTGCGCGTGGCGGCATTGTTGTGGCATTGTTGTGCCGTAAACCTTGGCTGTGAACAGCGGCTATCGTGGATTCAGACCAGTAGCAGGGCGGCCAAATCACGTGACATCAAAACAATTTCAGGCCAGCTGATGACAAATCTGCCGATTCAGGAGATACCCGAAATAGCGTGTGTTATAAAAACGACAGAGGCAACGGAGCCCAAAATCACACAAACATGGTTTTTGAAGAAAAAAATCGAGGGGCAAAGCGGTGGCAATGGAGGGCTGGGGAGGGGGAATTACCCAGTTCCCCGCCCCGGGCCACCTTAGGACAGGGGCGGATGCAGGCCGACGGTTGGGGGCAACGGGAAAAAATCGTGAAACATGGTTTTTTTAAGGAAATCTGTAAAAATCTGCAAAAATCAGGGGCTTTGGGGGCGACTGCCCCGTTGCCCCCCCCCCACATGGATCCGCCAGTGCCTTAGGGCAACAGAGGGCTAGAGGGGGCGTGGGGGAGGCAGCAGAGGGTGGGGGCAAATGCGTTTTTCGTCCCCCTGGACAATGGGTCCAAGCAGTGGCGATACAAGGAAGTTGGGGAGGCTCAAGCCCCCTAGTTCCACGGGCGGATCCAGAACCGCCGATCGTGAATAGGGGGGGCACCAGAGTCGGATCAAGCCCGAAGCTTGGGGGGCAATGGAGCCCAAAATCGTGACAAAATATGATTTTTTAAGAAAATCTAGGGGAAAAGCGGTGGCAACGGAGGGTGGGGGTGCCCCGTTTGTCTCCCCGGGTGAGCCACTTGGCCCTGGGGGCGCCAAATCCTGTCGCGGGCGCCGATTTTCGCATCCTGAGGGGGAAGCGAAAGTTTGGTCTTTGGTTCCGAAAAAATCCTGGCATTTCCCGGGACGTCTCCAACACGGTCAACATCTGATATCTGTGACCTCGTTTGACCTTGAAGATATTGACCAAGGTCAATGAAACTTTGTAAAAATGTAAAACAGCTCGGCCACCACTAACCCTCAAACGCACGTTTTTTTAACTTTCTTGGTTTCCGAGACCTTAGGGGGCCTACCAGCCCCCTCCAGTGCGCGTAAGTTTCAGACTCCCTTCAGTGCGCATGTTCAACGTTTCGCATATATCTGTCATTGTTTCTGCGGACGAATGGAATATCACGTGCCTTGAACGCCTTGAAATATGCGAACTGTGCCGTTCGGTACAAGCGCGTTGAAATTCAATGAAATAATACTTTTCAAAAACATTGTATTTACTGAGTAGAGGCTACGAGGAGCTCTCATTCAGCACGCAGCACAACATACAGAAAATTGCATACTCTACTTCATTCGTCAACGGCTTCTGATGCAAAACTAGCGATCCCTTGAATTGCACCTACATGCCATCAAAGCTAACTATCCAAACTATCCAAACTGCTTGACGAGCTGAAAGGACGTGGTCTGGGCGCCAGTGGGACTGTTCGTGAGAACAGGCTGGACAAGTGCCCTGTCACGCCTCTGAAGGATATGACAAGGGGCAAACGCGGAGCCTACGAGCAGCACTTCGACACGACTTCAGAAGTCCTTCTGGTGCGCTGGAAAGACAATAAAGTGGTGAACGTGATGACCAACTTTGACACGGCTGTACCCGTGACCACGACGAAGCGCTATGACTGAGGCGTGAAGGGACGGGTGCATAGGCGGATCCAGGGGGCAAGGGGGCACGTGCCCCCCCCAATCGACCCTCGGCGCCCCCTGAAAGGTTGATGGCGCCCCCCTGAAATGTCGCTTCCCACCCCCCCCCAGGATGTGAAAGTCAGCGCCCACCGATAGGATTTGGCGCCCACCGATAGGATTTGGCGCCCACCTGATGGCTTTTTCCGGTCATAAGTGGCGCCCCCCTGGTCCGGATGGCGCCCCCCGGTCCGGATGGCGCCCCCGGGAAGGTGCCCCCCCCGATCGGCAATCCTGGATCCGCCTATGGACGGGTGGATGTGCCACTGCCCAGCCTGCTAAAGACGTACAACGCTGGCATGGGAGGCGTAGACCTCCATGACTGGTTGCCGGGCAAGTACGAGATCTCGATTAGAGGAAAGAAGTGGTACTGGTGTCTGATCACGAGAGCTCTCGACATGGCGGTAGTCAACAGCTGGTTGCTTCACCGCTCTGCAGTGGCTCGACAACAGCAACTGACGCTGCTTCAGTTTCGCCGGGACATCGTCACTCATGGCGGCTGCCGGTGCCAACAACGGAGCTGTGGAGAAGCCGATTAGCTTCAAGCGCACGCACGCCACTTGGATTCCTAGAAGCCTCCGGTACCATGTCGTGGGTCACCTGCCTGGTGTCCTAAGCTCCCGCCGTCGCTGTCAGCGGGAGAGCTGCAAACGGAGGTCTTCCAAGAAGTGCGTCAAGTGTGATGTGCCTCTGAGCCTGCCCTGCTTTGCAGCGTATCATCAGAGCGTGTAAGCGAAGCGGGCCAGCTGGAATATGTTTTGAGGCGGGAGAGTGATTGGCTGTTCAGGCTGTCTGCTACTCGAAATATATTTCAAGACCCCATAAAGTGTTGCTATCCTTTGCCTAGTTCGCAGCCCAGTAATAGAGTGTCAGCATTCAGCAATGCTTCTTTGTTGCATATTCGTGCAAAACTAGTTTATGGATTTTGACACATGTAGCCTGCAATACACATTACTGCCAGTTGGCTGGGCAGATATCAATACTGTTCTTGCTATTTAAGGTGGCAATTTAAAGAACAAATAACATGAAATTGTCCCGCAGTCACAGTTCTGTAGTTAGATTTTGTTCATGGCCGAGAGGGAGGGTAACTGACGGTACCAGCGTTCATAAGTATACAATCACTATGCCGCAACCACTCGAAACTTTCCTGGTCCTGCAGTGTGACCGTCCATGCATATCCTTACATCTACGCCCATTGAGCAAATTAAAACGGTCATAAATCTGACACATGCGCCATTTGAAAACGTGACGCCTGCCCTTCGGCTACGCGGCCGTCCGGTCAGTCGGCGGCTGCGCGTAGGGTCATCGCTGGGGCCGGCGGGCCATTTTTGGACGCAACTATATTTCAAAAACTATAAAGGCCAAGATTTTGACATTTTCAGGATTTCTTATTGCCGTTATCGGAAGACTGCAAAATATTACGGAAAAAATTCCAACGTGAACTTGGTCCGGGCCTTAATGGGTTAAAGGCAATGTGGCACCTTAATAAGGTGATTTTAACTTAGACCGCCAAGTTGTAAAGCATGCCCGAAAACCTGGTGCTTAATATAGGTAATTTGTTTTGAAACTCAAATTTCCGTGGAGAAAAACTAAAAGCCTACCTGAAATGTATCCCAAATGCATCCCAGCCAGGCGACCACAGTTGTCAGCTGTTGGTGTGACGACAGCGCTGACGTCACGGTGGGTAATCAGCCACTTAAAGTCATTGAAGCCTGTTGAATATGGTAGTAGTTTCCAGATAATGACGTCATCCACAGGCAATTTTATTTGTCACACTAAAGGAACATTTTAAAAATCGAAATATTGAGCTTATTGTAAATTTGTCGGGGAAATCATGGACGTTTTCAGGATTTTCGGCTAAAAATACCCCTAGTTACACTAAATTCCTGGATTAGACCAAGGTGCCACATTCCCTTTAAAATATAATGTCCCTGTGCTATAAAAGGCAAAAAAGCGAAACAGATTTGGTACAATGAGGGGATGCCGCCCTCGCAACGCCGCTGCCCCTATGGGGTACCGCCCCCCCCAAACCGGCTAAGCATCCCCCATAGATTTTAGGAAAATTACACCCTTGATCGCAGGGGCCCTTTTCGACCGGTCTCCCAGCGAAATCCCGGTTACGTCCCCGGAATAACGTGGTTTTATTCCCCATGGCTGGAAACCGCCTTCCATGTCCGATCTGACACCGTGGTGATGATCCTTTTACACCCACGTCAATATTCTCTGTAATTGGGCAAGTGTGCCTCTCGGTAGTGGCCCGGATAAAATAAAACAAATAAAATAAGAAGGGAGGGTCCGCCGACCCCCTCCTCTCCCCTTGGCTACGCCACTGGAATCGGTGTGTGGCGTGGAAAGCCTCAAAACAACGTCTTGAGCGATTTAAAATCGGAAATGCGACTACTCATTTGTTTTTCTCCTCACGCGCGGCGGCACTTGAATGGGCGGTGCCAGCTACAAATTATAAGGAGCATGGTGCGGGATTAGGCCGCAGCACAGCACGAATATCCGTTGCTTTCTCATGGGCACAATTATTATATTTTTAAAACACAAAGCCCAAAGTTGTCTGATGACTCCATTCATTTAAACGCGTGCTTGGCATCCAATGAAGAAAGCAGCAAAGCTGAAGGATACATTCAGATAAGCAGCCTGCCCGCGCAGCCCCGCCGTTTTTCCGCTATCCTTGAAAAACCTTATGGAGACCATCGGTGTTCCTTTTGGACGGGCGAGGGTTAAGCACAAGCTACGTTTCCTAGATATTGGCAATGATTTCGCTTCCCTTGTAAACTAGTTTGAATAGATGCACAGCTACCACATGTTACCTTTTTGAACCTGCTTTACTACGTATAGCAGTTATGAACAGTTCTGATCTACATATGTACAGTCTCAACAAATTCAGGAAGACATTACAGCATGCACCGTGCATTTTCAAAAAGAAGTCCAGCAGTGAACTTTTTCTTTTTCTTTCTGGAAGACATGATCAAGGAAACAACGACGAGTGTAGCTGCACTCGATGTCACTGCTTCTGAGACAACGGCGACACGGCAATAAACATTTTGGAGAACGTGCTTTTTCGGCTTTGGTCGCAAGTGGCAGTTACCAAATTTCCATGGTTATTCTGCCGTCTAAATATGACCTCATGCGGCATTGGCGGACGCAGGGGGGGGGGGCATTCCGGCCATGACCCCCTAATAGGTCTGTGGAGCACCCAAATTGCACGTCCCACCCCCCCCCGAGGAGCGGTTTACGAGGTGACCTCCCCCATTGGAAAAACATGGCAAAATATGTGTTATGCTGTAAAAGTCACAGATATGATTGCAAAGGCTCTGATATCTCAGAAAAAATATTCGTGGTTACCCTTCCACGGATTTCATGGACAATATTTGCCCTTTAACTCTCGCCCCAGCGGGGTCAAGAATGGCCCCCTTAGGTTTTTTTCCGAATAACAGAAAAACTGTGAGGCGCAGCACCGTGGTTGAGAGGTTTACTTCTCAACCCATCATTTTTTCACCATCCCTGGATTTTTTAACCCCGAATCACACTAGGTCAGGTCACCAGGTAAGGTCAACCAGGGTCACCTCACTTTAAATTTTGAGCTCCACCGTAGCTGCATTTTGCCGATCCATTTGAAAATTGCTGCACTTGATGACCCCTCCAGGCTCTAAAAAAATTTCATCCAGGATATTACGAATTTGCGACCTGAGTTCAGGTCACGAGGTGACCTCTCCCATAGAAAAACATGGGGAAAAGCTCCCTTATGGTCTAAAAGTCACAAAGAATGATAAATGCTCAGATTGATCAGAAAAGCATTCTTGATCACCCTCTCACGGATTCCAGGGGCAATATTTTCCCTTAACATATGTGAGGTAATCACAGATCACCAAGGGTCAAAAACAATACTTTTACTATAAATTTTGACCTAATTAAGCTGGAGCGCTGAATCAAACGTAATCGTATATGTCTCGTCATTGGCTTTCATTTGATATACGGAAAGGTCACTTTGTGACCTTTCGTGACCTTAGGTCACGTTAGGTCACGAGGAGCCCTCTGGAGGTCAAACCACTGGCGGGGGTCAACATATTTCACATGGCGGAGAAAGCCCTGGAATTTTGCTATCAAATCTACCTTACCAGATCTCAATAACTCTAATGGCATGGAAGTTCTGCCCAAGTTTCTTAACATGCACCCCGCTGGGGGGGGGCGTTTTTCGCCCCCCCTACGTATCTCATTTCTCACGAAAGCTGGCGAAAAATTACGGCCGGTGTTCGAAAGCCCTTGACAAGACGAACATATTTTATAAAAAAATTATGTCAGGTCAATATTGAGGTCAGCATAGGTCAAAGAAGGTTCCATAGGCTTACAACAGAGCAGTGTACGTTTCTCTCTCTAGATCTGTACTCAGTGGAGCTACAGCAAATCTTTATGCATAATTCGATTCCTCTAATCTCAGCAAATTGAATGATGTATAATATGACCTTGCTAGATCAAATAGTGAAAATGACCTGACCTCAAGCTAGGTCAGGGTCACAGAGTGACCTGGTATGGTCATGCTGCATATCAATCGACTCCCTGTGACAATATAAGCACAATTTAAGCAAAATGGGAGCTTTATCTCAATTCAGTCAGAAGAAATTGGCAAAACAATCACTCTATGTTCCTGTGACCTGACATGACCTTTGAGAGGTCAGATGCTGAAAAACTCATGTTTATGGCCAAGATCGTGGTAAGGATATACGGTTTGAGGATTTTCAGCTTTATCTATCCAGTATTTACTGAAAACAAGCCCATTCTATTTTTCACCATAGACTTAAAATGGGGTGACCAAAAAATTGATCCCACCTTAGGTCAACAATATCGAAATTCTGAGATAGCAGATTTGTAGACCCTTATGGCCTTATCATATTGTGAAGATTTGAAACTGTTTGGTTGGCAGATGTTCTTTAGGCGCCGCTTCAAACTCGTGATTTTAGGTTTTGATGTAGGGTCACTTGACCTTGAATAGCTCCTTGACCTGACATGACCTTACCTAAAGAATTTGGTCAGGTGTGTAAAATTGATCAGGGATAAGGTACCGTGAGTTTTGTTGTTCCGCGTCTCTTCGTTTTTGCGTTATCTGGGGAAAACCAGGAGGTGGGGGCGAAATTCTCCCCCCTCCCCAGCGGGGCACGTGTTAAGCATTGCTTATTTTAGTGCAAATAGCCTATCGTAACACAACTCGACTTCTGAAAGTCAAACCATTGACCTGAACGTTTTAACATTTTCGGTAAAGTCATGCTGAAATTACACGAGCCTTCCAATGCACTTCGAAGATTTTCACTAACCCCCATATTTTCGGAATTAGAGGGGCCATCGATGACCCCCGGTGTGGCGAAGGTGGCACCGGACCCCTGCTTGGGCACGGGTTAACTTATTGGAGGTCATCAAAGGTCACCAGGGGTAAAAAGCAGTATATTGACGATAACTTCTGACCCTAATCAGGCTGGGGCGTCGAATTAAACTTCATCGTGTTTGTCCCGTTACTGGCTTTCATTTGATATTAGCAAGACCATTTTGTCACTTCCCTCAGGTCGGGAGGTCATTATGTTCCACATAGCGGAGAAAGCCGTGGAATATTCCTATAAACTTTACTTTGCCTCGATAGATCTAATGGCATGAGAGCTATGCTCATTTGGCGTAATCGTTACATTTTTTTAGTGAAAGTGGCCCGACCCAACATAGATTAACTTCTGGAGGTCGAACCATTAACCTGAGTAAAACATATGGAGTAAACCCATACTAAATTAACATGGGCTTCCCAAGCCACCTACAGATTTGCTTCAACCCCAATATTTTTGGAGGCAGAGAGGGGCGATTGATGCCCACCGGTGGGGTAAAGGTGGCACCGGATCCCCATTGGGGCGCGGGTTAAAAAGACCCCCGATGGCAGCAGCCCTACCCCCGGTTAGGCGGAAGTGGCACCTGATGCCCGAGTTGGAAGGGAAATGCAAATCAGGAAAACAATCTTTACAATTGCATTTTTTGAGCATATCGTTGGGAATTCTACTGCGATGGAACTCCCCTGGAACTATAGAAGGGCATGTAATCTCTAACAGCAGCATCCATGGGGGATACCGGTTCTCCGATGGGAAAGGCGGAGCACTCGGAAGAGTGGCACCTTTTTGTACCTGATTCGTTTGCAAACATCAGCGAGAACAAACATTTGTACTTACAAACGCAAGCGAGTACAAACATGTGTGCATACCAATATTTCCGCTTTTGGACATAAGTTTTTGCGGTACTCAGCTCAACGAAACCTTTCAATAAGTTTATCGTCATTTCATGGAATGTTAAAAAATTATTAGTTGGTACATTTCTAGTACCAGTTGATGCAGTGTAGTTTGCCTATCTCCTCGAATTGGGGGCACAGCAGCAGCGTAGCTGGCTGCCACGCAGCCGGCCCGGGTTCAAGGCCCGGCAACTTCCCTGAACAAGGAGCAAGCTGGCTCCCGAGAAAACCTTCCAACAGGGTAGGAGTTGGAGACGCCATATGACCCTGGCAGTTGGTGTGGCGATAACAGGGGCGCAGCCAGACCTTTGGTATGGGAGCACACCACTTTTGAGGGACATCCCGGGAGAAAAAGGGCACTTTTTTAACGTAATCTAAAAAAGTTACTATATCTTAATTTATATCAACTTTTGGGTACTTTTGGTTGAAGAAAAATGTCAATGGAGCATTGACGGAGAAGGAAAAAATGATTAAAACCGGAAAGAAGTGTCACCGAAACATCATGAAAGTAGCCAAAACACGACTGTTTCGGATACATTCAAGCCAACTCATGCAAGTACTTAACATCAGAGAAATCAGTATAACCTGTGATATATGTCGCTATGTGCAAGGTAAGACATTGGAGTCGAAACATCATTTGTTATGCCCTCTGGTTTTGCCCTGACGAGTGAGCCCTGGTTGAAGGCGGGTTAAGTTCCTCAGTCCCCACAATGGCCGTGGGAGGAGTGGGCTAGTAACATTGGAAGAATACAATTCTGCTGCCAGAATAATTTTGGAGATACCTTTTTAACGTATTTATTAAGTTCCATATTTTCAAAGACCGGTCCTAGTTGGAGTAAGGAATAGGCGAACAGGTCAGTGGTTTGGTTGGAAATGGTGTGACAGGGCTGAAAATTGTGAAAACTAGTTCTTCATTTAACACGCGCATTGACGGGGGGCGGGTACCCGCCCCCCTCGGGTTTTTCGGAGACAGTAGAAAAACGGCGGCGCTTAGCGCCGCCGTACTTGGTGTACCTTTTCTCTCATCTTTTTACAACTTCTGTGAAAATTTTAAGGTTAGGTCATCTCAGGTCAGGTCACCAGTACAGGTCAAGTGACCCGACCTCAAAAAAAAGTTTAAGATAGCATAAGTCGGAGCAGGGTGAACTTATCCGATTGAAACTCATATCACATAATGGCCCCACCGAGTTCTCTAACATATGTTCCGGTATTTTTGATATCGATGACCTAAGGTCAGGTACGAGGCATGACCTCTCCATTGGAAATACATGGGAAAAATGGTTTTTACGGAATAACTCAGTAACGAATGGCGATAGAGCATTTATTTTAGCTGCATTAGACGCACCTGGGCTTTGCGGTTCTAATGATATGCATTTTATATAATTTGACCCTGACCTGACCTCAGGTCAGGTCAAATCCTTGATTTGACCTAGCAAGGTCAAATTATATATCATTCGATTCGGCTTGCTAAAAGGATTCATATAGTGTAAGTCGTTTTGCTCTATCTTTACTTGTTCAGATGTAATGCCCGAAAAACTGAATTTTACATGTTATCCCTATGACGGGCATGTTTTGACCTCTCGTGACCTTAAATGTGACCTGACAAAAAATGGTTCAAATGTTTTCGATGGAGAAGTGGATGGGCAGCCCAACGCCGTTTACCGTTTTTCGCTACCTACCGTGGTTCTCGAGATCTTAGGGGGGCGGGTACCCGCCCCCCCCGTCAATGCGAAGGTGGCTCAGACCCCCGTCAATGTGCGTGTTAAATCAAATAGTAGAAATCCTGATTTAGGAGACTGTGTTCTGAGCTCAGGGGCACATGCCTTTTTATCACCCCCTTCCCAGAATAAACCAGTGTAATAAGAAATTTATATAACTAGGGGTGCCTGGGCATCACAAGCCGTTTTAGCGATGGCTCACTCCTCGTTAGCTCCATTTTACAAGAAGAGTTTGATCGTGCTCTTATTCCCCATCTATTCAAGACCAGCTCAGGTGGCTACCTAGTGTGGACCAGAGCCCTTAGTAGCCTCCCCCACCCCCATCCCCTCAGAAGTGCATCCACGGAAAAGACTAGCTCAGTGACCCCCCCTCCCGAGGTGATGGGAGTTGGCCTTGTCTTCGTATTCTCTGTCTATTATAGACCAGCTCAGGGGGCCTCAGATGCAGAACAGAGCCCCCAGAGCAGCTCATGCTTTACCCAGGGACTAGACTAGCTCAGTGACCCCAGAGATGGGGTCATCAGACTAGCTCAATGGGCCCCAGATAGGCTCATAGGGCCTTGAACCAGCACAAGGAGTCCCAGAACAATTTAAGGCGCCAGATCACCTCGGGGGGGGGGCTCAGCCCAACTGAATACCCGCCCCGATGGGCCTCCGAGCCACTTTCGCCCTGGTGGGGGTG
Organism: Lepas anatifera; assembly: GCA_034440635.1. Taxonomy (NCBI): domain Eukaryota; kingdom Metazoa; phylum Arthropoda; class Thecostraca; family Lepadidae; genus Lepas; species Lepas anatifera. Next base: position 333,686 of record JAOTON010000396.1, read on the forward strand.
TTTGAACACCCCATCCAACTCTGGGAACTATGCGGGATAACGAAAAAATACGAAAGCCGGTGGATAGCTCATACAATTCCATGAAAAACTATGTCTGCCACTTTTTTGCTCATGCCGATATTGAGGTCATGACAGGTCAATGAAGGTGACATTTTGAGTAGAGTTTTTGGTCTCTAGCGTCTGACGGAGTCGAGTTAGAAGTCGAGTTAGAATAATTTTTAGACATCATTTGCTTATAATATAATATGACCATGCTAGGACAAAACACAAAAATGGCCTGACCTCAGGTCAGGCCAAGGTCACTTTCCGACCTACCATATTCAATATGCATTTTAATCGACTCGCAATGGCAATCCAAACGTAACGGTATCAAAATAAAAGCTGTATCATAATTCCTGCAAGGTTATTGACCTAAGACTAAAAACTGCTTAAGTAGGGCCCCAGATGACCTCTCAGAAGTCACAGGTCAAAAATTGCAGCATGAACCGGGAAAGCCCAGGATAGTACAATTTGGTGAATATTAAGGTATTCTCAGCTGCTCTGTATCTACACCAATAGAACCCATTTTCTGTGTTTTCCATGCTTTTCTAATGGAGTTCACAATCCACACCTGACCCTAGGTCATCGATATTAAAAATCCCGGAATACATTTTGCATCACTCGATGGGCCCATTATGTGGTATAAGTTTCAACCCGATAGATTCACCCATTTCTTACTTATGCCACCTTAAACATTTTTGGAGGTGAGGTCACTTGACCTGCACTGGTGACCCGACCTATGATGACCCAACTTAAAAAATTTGAAAAAAGTTGCGGAATGAATTAAGGGTAAGGTGTGCAAAGTAGGGCGGTGCTTTGCCCCGCTGTTTTTCGTACTGCCGGAAAAACCCCAGGGGGTGTTCAAACACCCCCCACCGGAGCGAGGGTTAAAGAACTCACAAGCTCAGCGCTCAGACCAGCTCAGGATACCCCCATGGCCCATACCAGGTCAGGGCACCCACAGAACACAGATCTGCTCTTGGGCCCCAGATCAGCTCTTGGGCCCCAGATCAGTTCAGGGGCCTCGAGTCAGGCCAAGGGGCAAGATCAAGTCAGGGTGCTAAATCAGCTCAGGGATCCCTAACCAGGCCGGGGCACATTCAGTTTAGGAGCCCCAGAGCTGCCCAGGGGACACCAGATCGGCCCACAGGGCAACAGATCAGCTTCGGGGACAAGGAATCAGATCAGTGGTCCCCAACCAACTCGGGACCCAGATCAGCTCGAGGTACCAGATCAAGTCATGAGGCACTTAATCAGCTCAGGAGCCCCATACCAGCTCAGGGGCTCTTATCAGCCTATGTGGGCCCGGCTCAGTTCAGGGCGCCAGAGTGCTGAAGAAATTACTTAATCAACTCAGGAGGCCCAGATCAGCTAAAAAAGGCACCAGATTGGCTTAGGGGACACCAAACTAGCTCAAGGGGCGCCATGCTAGCTCAGAGGGCATAAAATGGGCTTAGGAGGCTCAATGATGGCTCAGGAGGCACCAGATCGACTCAGGGGGCATTATTTTAGCCAAGGGGGCAACATATCTGCTCAGGGGGCACCAGGTCGATCAGTCAGGGGGCCTAGATCAGCTTTTAGTCCCCAGACTAGAGCAGGGGCATATATCAGTTCAGGGAATACAAGGTCAACTCAGGGTGCACCAGATCATCTAAGGAGACATCAATAACCAGCCCAGGAGGCACCTGATCAGCTCAAGAGGTACCATATTGGCTCGGGGGACAGTAGATCAACTCCGGGAGGCATGAGATTAGTTCAGGGGGCCAGATCAGTTTGAAGGGCACTTAAACAGTTAATAGGGCACCAGGCAAGCTCAGAGGCATCAGACTAGCTCAGAGAGCATAATATAGGTTCAAGAGGCACAATAATTTGCTCAGTGGGCACCAGATTGACTCAGGGGGCACCAGATTAGCTTAAAGGGTACGTGATCAGCTCAAGGGGCCAAAACTAGCTCAGTGGGCACCAGATGAGCTCAAGGGGCACCAGATTATCTCCGCCCGTACGATTAAGAGCGACGATGAGGCAATAGCTGGAAACGGATTACGTACCCATACTCTTCCTGGGTGCTTGGAAAGGCGACAGAATACCCTAGCTGACCAAAAAAGGCATTAAACTGTCAAACAATAGCTTTTATAGCTAAATGCCATCTAGTTGCATCAAGGTTCAACGGCGTAGGGCACTAAATTTCAAGCGGCACGGCCCAAAAGGGGTACACAGCCTAGCGATAAAAGGGCACCCCGGCACCGATGCGGGGCACGTGCCCCCTGTGCCCACCCCCGCTCCCTGGCTGCGCCTCTGGTCGATATGCCCCGGAATTATTATCTCCTCGAATAAAGGTTTTATGTATGGCTCCAAGAACCCTATGCATACTTTTTTGTAAATATTGATATCTATCCATATCACAATACAATCAATATTGATGTCGCTAGCGCCGCTCTCCATACAGGAGTGCAAACTGTTTTCAATGGTAAGAATTGTCTCCACAATAAGTGCCGGAATCCTTGCCCCCTAAACCTTCCGGCTAGATCCGCCCCTGAGCGGCGGTGGATTCAGTTCGTCAGTTACATTCAGTCAAAATTCAGTTACAGGGTGAAGGAAAATTCATTTCAGCTTGGCCACCCTGTTAACTTCCTATCCCTCAGTGCACTCCGTAGACTTTCGTGCTTTTTGGTCATCTAGCGGCACAGTTGTATACCAAAGGTTACAAGAGACGTCGCAAGAACTGTGGCTGATTTCATTTGTGGGTAGTTTAATCTGTGGGCGGTTTGTTCATTCGGGTGGATGTTGTGCATCAGCTGTGGGCGCTTTTAAGTGTGGGCGATTTCAACTGTGGTCATATTTATCTCTCCCTAACAGGGCATTTTGTGGCCTATTTGAGCTGTGGGCAAAATAATATGTGGGCGATTTAAGCCGTGGGCGATTTTGGTGTGGGCGATTTTGACTGTGGGCGATTTTAGCCGTGGTCGAATTAAGCTGTGGTCGTTTCGTTTGTGGGCGATTTGAGGTCTCCCCAATTTCGCCGTGCTGCAGTAACCTCCCTTCTCATCCAACCTGGCTTTGTATTATTTTCTCTCCCTCATGGTTAAACGTGGACGAAACTACAATGACCGTGAAGGCGAAGAAGTGTCCGCAAAAATTCAGGGTGTGCAAAGACACTTACAAAAATGTCAAGGAAAGTGCGCTGAGCTCATGAGGGTGATGCAAAGTGATAATCTTCAGTTTGTACATGGAACATGACGCTGTGACACTAATTGTTCAGCTTATCTGATGAACCTGTTAAGAGTCATTGTTACCTGCATCAAATTTTATCGCAGAAGTGTCCTCTTTCCTGTGATATTTATCAAATAAATAATTGGGCGCGTAAAATACTAGTTCCTGCATAATATCGCAGGGGTGTGGATTAGTATGTCTTTGGGACAGCTCAAGTGAATCCTGCAAACGGTGTTTTTCATTTTCTAATGTCTCGAACTTGGTTCGAGGCAGTCCAATAGATTCGTGGGCCATAGGCCTCATTATATATAGATCACATGCTTCATTCTATACTTTCTCTTTTAATATCGGGATACTAATATGTTTCAAAATTTGGGCACATCAATCTTCGTAAAAAAAAACTTTCCACTGCTGTATTGATATACCTTCAGAAATAGCTAGTCATGTCGTATCCATTACCGACGAATATTCACCGTACTCACTATATATCACTATATATCACTTGTTAAGTTAACAAATGACTATTTTATGTGAGTTTCTTCCCGCTGAAGCAGTATTGAACGGAAACCACGAAACGAAGTGGCGGCATACCGTTTCCGGCCATTTTTTTCAACCAACAACTCATGCTTGAACAACAAACAGGAAATGTACCATGGGAAATGCTGCTCTTAGTTCACAGCCTAAATTCTACAGACGACAATAGCGGGCTGAATGTGCTCTCTTCTTCAGTTACAAAAACTTTCTTGCAGGCTTCTTGTTTGTCAACTTTCTTGTTTGCCAACTCAAATGGCAGTTACGCATCGCCTCCTGAGCATGCCAGCAGCGAAGACTTCCTGAAAGAGCGAGTAAAATTGCATGAAATTCCAAAACTATGTAAATATTTTTCATGACATGGCTGGACAAACTCATTATATGTTACACAGAAATCATGCAAAACAACCATTGTCTGTGCTCCTGTCTTTTACACAGGAAATTAACTGTATTCACTGCTCTTATTTTAACTTCCACGTCACCATTGTAGTTTTAGTTCATGTTTCAGCTTCCCTGGAGTCTATAAGTGAGCAAAATGACAAAATGTACATAAAACAAAATGTACATAAAAAACTAATCAACCAACAACCTGAAGTTTTGTTCTAAAGAAAGCAGATATAAGAGTTTAAAGGCAAAAGGCAGTAACATGCTTCAACAGTATCCAAGGTACAAGCCTCACTCAGTTTGGAATACTTCAAAGAATGCAGGATTAGCTTCATTACTGTTGACCCAGGTTCACATACCAAGTGATAACAGTAAGGATTTCCTTATCCTTTTTAAAGTTGGCAGCACCATTAGCGGTTGGTTTGTTGCAAAGCACTAAAGCTTATTCTTAAACAGGCTTTTGAGTATGCCAAGGCTGAAATTTAAAATCATTTAAAATTACCAGCAGCATTTCCTCCTTCACCATACACAAAGTAACATCATGACAAAGAAGGAGGAAATTTGCATTTGACCATAGTAATTGAAAAAGTGGGTGATTTTTTGGAGAACCCATTTCAGCACATGACCTCTCCACCCAGTGTGCAAAGTATGGCATTTTCAACGAGATCTTGTCAGTGCGAATCCAGTCATAGCCAGCCACAGTCACAGCCTCAGCCAGCCACAGTCACAGTCAGTCGGCCACAGCCACACAGCCAGCATACCACAGCCAGTCAGCCACTGCCACAGCCAGCCACAGTTGCAGCCAGCCACAGTCAGCCACAGGCAGTCACAGCCAGCCAGCCAGTCAGTCACAGTCAGTCAGTCAGTCACAGCCACAGCCAGCCACAGTCACAGCCACAGCCACCCAGCCACAGTCAGCCAGTCAGCCATAGCCATATTTTTTATGACCCAATTTGATCCTGATACCTAGATGTCACCTAGCAAGATTGTATTATATATCATTCGGTGGAACTTGCTGAGAAGATTACAAATGTTTCCATTCATTTGTGTGATTTCTGAGATCTTGGGGGTATCTCCCCGCCCCAGCGAAGGTGGCTCAGACCCGTGATCATGCGCTTTTTTGAAACAAACACGTGTTTTTAGTTGTCCATCCTTTGGCATGATTTGTCAATTGCTAATGCTTTTTAGGGAAGTGCTCTCAAGCAGACGCCTCTCACGGAGGAGCAATCGGCGGATATGCCGGGGCACCCCCGAATACATCACTGCTGTATTGCTACTCGCCGCTGGCCGTCGCCACCTGTCATGGGAAGAACATTACATCACGCCTGGACCTATGCTAACGGCTATGTGCGAGGTGCCCTGGAATTCGTCAACGGCGCATAGCTGCTCGCCGCGTCTCCCTCCCACGTCGAGCTGATTGATATGGAGCTCCGTGCCGCAGCCAGAGTGGTCACAGGTTGCCCGCAGTCGAACCCTGTGGCTCTACTCATGACGAAAACGTGCCTATCGATGGCCCACTCTTTCCATTGCGTCCTGGTTGCCCGCATGATTTGCTGCACGGAATTGTTCCCTGCTGAAGACCCGCTCCGGGTTACGGTGGACACGACAGCCCCGAGACTCCCGTACTGTACCTCGGGGTGGCGTTGCTTGCTGAGGCCAAGAGGTCCGGAACATGGCCGGCCCGGCAGAGACCGCTGTGGAGGAGCGGTTGGGAGTCACTGCCCCGCCGCGGCTGATTCGGGAGTCCGTTCGCTTCGATCTGGATGAAGGACCGGGTAGCCATCGCTCTGCTCCCGACTCCGTCTGACGTACAACCCCTGAACAACACTTGACTAACCTACCGAACCGGGCCACCTGGATCTGGCCAGCCTGCAGTGGGTCCCGGCTCACTGCGGCCTGCCGGGAAATGGTGGACATAGTGGCGACAGAGGTCTCTGACCTGCCCCGGAACGCCGCCCAAGTGGACGCTCGTACTGGTGGACGCGCTCTCAGAAAAGCTTGGGTCCTACCACAAGATGACGACGGAGTCGACCCCAACACCTGCGAGAACAGTTTCCAGGTCGGCGAAACAACACTGGCCTAATGGCTATCACCGCAGTAACATGCGGCACCACGAGCTATCACCCATCGGTCGGTACAATCGTGACGTCGCGGTCACGGTGCGATAGCTCCAGACCGGGCGCTGGACAGGCTTGGAACAGTGCCTCGAACGGATGAGACACCGACCGACACCTACCTGCTCCCACTGCTGCAGCGAGGCCTGCTTCGTGACTCTTCGCTGGGGCGGGGAGATACCCCCAAGATCTCAGAAATCACACAAATGAATGGAAAGTGGGGCACCACGACGTAATGTGTAAAGACTGTGGTGTTGATTTTTATCAGCTTAAATACAACGTCACCAGAGGCCAAACCAAGTCACCATACAGATATAAGGAGGATGAAAATTTTTGTCACAGCATCTGACGTACAAAAGCCACAACATAACTATTTAAACATTTGTAATCTTCTGAGCTAGTTCCACCGAATGATATATAGTACAATCTTGCTAGGTGACATCTAGGTATCAGGTCAGGATCAAATTGGCTCACAAAAAATATGGCTATGGCTAACTGGCTGACTGTGGCTGTGGCTATGGCTGTGACTGTGGCTGGCTGTGGCTGTGACTGACTGACTGACTGTGACTGTCGCTGACTGGCTGTGACTGGCTATGGCTGGCTGGCTGTGACTGGCTATGGCTGCAACTGTGGCTGGCTGTGGCAGTGGCTGACTGGCTGTGGTATGCTGGCTGTGTGGCTGTGGCTGTGACTGGCTGTTTCTAGCTGTGGCTGTGGCTGGTTGTGGCTGACTGGCTGTGACTGTGACTATGGCTGGTTGCCTGTGACTGTGGCTGACTGACTGTGGCTGAATGACTGTGGCTGTGACTGTGGCTGACTGGCTGTGACTGTGGCTGAATGGTTGTGACTGTGGCTGGCTGTGGCTGCTGGCTGTAGCTGGCTGGCTCTGGCTGATTGTGGCTGTGGCATGCTGACTGTGGCTGTGGCTGACTGGCTGTGGCTGACTGGCTGTGGCTGAATGGCTGTGGCTGAATGGCTGTGGCTGAATGGCTGTGGCTGAATGGCTGTGGCTGAATGGCTGTGACTGTTGCTGTGGCTGACTGGCTGTGACTGTGGCTGGCTGGCTGTGACTGTGGCTGACTGGCTGTGACTGTGGCTGTGGCTGACTGGCTGTGACTGTGGCTGACTGGCTGTGGCTGTAGCTGGCTCTGGCTGTAGCTGGCTGTGGCTGGCTGGCTGTGGCTGAATGGCTGTGGCTGAATGGCTGTGGCTGTGGCTGAATGGCTGTGGCTGTGGCTGAATGGCTGTGGCTGTGGCTGAATGGCTGTGGCTGAATGGCTGTGACTGTGGCTGTGGCTGACTGGCTGTGACTGTGGCTGAATGGTTGTGACTGTGGCTGGCTGTGGCTGCTGGCTGTAGCTGGCTGTGGCTGCTGGCTGTAGCTGGCTGGCTCTGGCTGATTGTGGCTGTGGCATGCTGACTGTGGCTGTGGCTGACTGGCTGTGGCTGGCTGGCTGTGGCAGTGGCTGGCTGTGGCAGTGGCTGGCTGTGGCTGTGGCTGGCTATGATTGTGCCTGGCGTTGGCTGTGGCTGCTGGCTGTAGCTGGCTGGCTCTGGCTGATTGTGGCTGTGGCATGCTGACTGTGGCTGTGGCTGACTGGCTGTGGCTGAATGGCTGTGGCTGAATGGCTGTGGCTGAATGGCTGTGGCTGAATGGCTGTGACTGTGGCTGTGGCTGACTGGCTGTGACTGTGGCTGGCTGGCTGTGACTGTGGCTGACTGGCTGTGACTGTGGCTGTGGCTGACTGGGTGTGACTGTGGCTGACTGGCTGTGGCTGTAGCTGGCTGTGGCTGTAGCTGGCTGTGGCTGGCTGGCTGTGGCAGTGGCTGGCTGTGGCAGTGGCTGGCTGTGGCTGAATGGCTGTGACTGTGGCTGTGGCTGACTGGCTGTGACTGTGGCTGGCTGGCTGTGACTGTGGCTGACTGGCTGTGACTGTGACTGGGGCTGACTGGCTGTGACTGTGGCTGACTGGCTGTGGCTGACTGGCTGTGGCTGAATGGCTGTGGCTGTGACTGTGGCTGACTGGCTGTGACTGTGGCTGACTGGCTGTGGCTGAATGGCTGTGGCTGTGGCTGTGGCTGGCTCTGGCTGTAGCTGGCTTTGGCTGGCTGGCTGTGGCTTTTGCTGGCTATGATTGTGCCTGGCATTGGCTGTGGCTGGCTGGCTGTAGCTGGCTGGCTCTGGCTGATTGTGGCTGTGGCATGCTGACTGTGGCTGTGGCTGACTGGCTGTGACTGTGACTGACTGGCTGTGACTGTGACTGACTGGCTGTGACTGTGGCTGACTGGCTGTGACTGTGGCTGTAACTGACTAGCTGTGACTGTGGCTGACTGGCTGTGGCTGTAGCTGGCTCTGGCTGTAGCTGGCTGTGGCTGGCTGGCTGTGGCTGAATGGCTGTGGCTGAATGGCTGTGGCTGTGGCTGAATGGCTGTGGCTGTGGCTGAATGGCTGTGGCTGAATGGCTGTGACTGTGGCTGTGGCTGACTGGCTGTGACTGTGGCTGAATGGTTGTGACTGTGGCTGGCTGTGGCTGCTGGCTGTAGCTGGCTGTGGCTGCTGGCTGTAGCTGGCTGGCTCTGGCTGATTGTGGCTGTGGCATGCTGACTGTGGCTGTGGCTGACTGGCTGTGGCTGGCTGGCTGTGGCAGTGGCTGGTTGTGGCAGTGGCTGGCTGTGGCTGTGGCTGGCTATGATTGTGCCTGGCGTTGGCTGTGGCTGCTGGCTGTAGCTGGCTGGCTCTGGCTGATTGTGGCTGTGGCATGCTGACTGTGGCTGTGGCTGACTGGCTGTGGCTGAATGGCTGTGGCTGAATTGCTGTGGCTGAATGGCTGTGGCTGAATGGCTGTGACTGTGGCTGTGGCTGACTGGCTGTGACTGTGGCTGGCTGGCTGTGACTGTGGCTGACTGGCTGTGACTGTGGCTGTGGCTGACTGGGTGTGACTGTGGCTGACTGGCTGTGGCTGTAGCTGGCTGTGGCTGTAGCTGGCTGTGGCTGGCTGGCTGTGGCAGTGGCTGGCTGTGGCAGTGGCTGGCTGTGGCTGAATGGCTGTGACTGTGGCTGTGGCTGACTGGCTGTGACTGTGGCTGGCTGGCTGTGACTGTGGCTGACTGGCTGTGACTGTGGCTGTGGCTGACTGGCTGTGACTGGGGCTGACTGGCTGTGACTGTGGCTGACTGGCTGTGGCTGACTGGCTGTGGCTGACTGGCTGTGGCTGAATGGCTGTGGCTGTGACTGTGGCTGACTGGCTGTGACTGTGGCTGACTGGCTGTGGCTGAATGGCTGTGGTTGTGGCTGTGGCTGGCTCTGGCTGTAGCTGGCTTTGGCTGGCTGGCTGTGGCTTTTGCTGGCTATGATTGTGCCTGGCATTGGCTGTGGCTGGCTGGCTGTAGCTGGCTGGCTCTGGCTGATTGTGGCTGTGGCATGCTGACTGTGGCTGTGGCTGACTGGCTGTGACTGTGACTGACTGGCTGTGACTGTGACTGACTGGCTGTGACTGTGGCTGACTGGCTGTGACTGTGGCTGACGTGCTGTGACTGTGGCTGTGGCTTTATTTCTGGCTGTCCTTTTTACGGATTTCTTTGCTAAAAACAGTGGCTGTGGCTGGCTGGCTGGCTGTGGCTGTGGCATGCTGGCTGCTGGCTGTGACAGCCATTCAACCACAGTCACAAGCACTAAAGCTTATTCTTAAGCAGGCTTTTGAGTATGCTGAAGCTGAAATTTAAAATATTTTAAAATTTCCAGCAGCATTTCCTCCTTCACCATACACAAAGTAACATCATGACAAAGGAGTTGTCACGAAATCGAAAAATCCCGGATATACACGTTGTAGGCCCTGGAAAGGTCATGAAGTGTAGCAAGTTTCAAATCGATCGACTAAGAAATGCAGCTTTTATAGAGCTTATTATTATTAGTAGTATTATTATTTTGGAATACGCAAAATAATCATATGTATTAAAGTCGCGTCACCAAGCGTCTCTTTATGCAGTACACAAAACGGGGCAGAAGTATGTTGGAACGTGGCCTTGTAAAAAGTCCTTAACCAACTAACTAATAAGAGAGGTAGTATTGCATTGTGTGGGTAGCAATGTGTGCATTTTTCTCCCTGGTATATGAAAGATTGGTGAAATTTTTTGGAGGCTGGTGGTGCAAGAATTTTACATTGCTAGGGCGACATGACAAGCCTGCTGCCATTCTTTGCAGAGTGGCTCTCCACTGTGCAAGAAAAAATGGGGTATCTCACATTGGCAATGCATTGGAGATACCATTTTTGCACTGCAACACTGCCATTTTTAACAAAAAATACTATGAATGTCCATGTCAACACATGCATCCATGGCAAGGCATGACTGATGCATGCCTATGTGGCGGGACAGCACAATTCCAATACATAACAAATTCTGACAACTTCCAAGTACAACATTCAATTCAGCACTGTTCATTCAACATGTAAGAACACTCAGATTAAAAATGGATGTTTTATTTTATATTTGAAGTTGTATTTAATATGCATTTTGCTTGGGTATAATGGGCAGCACCCATTATAGTCATGGCTTTCCCATGTATGTAGGCATTGCATACATAAATAGTAGTGTAGTATACGTATAATACAGCTTGTAATATGACCAGATTTGCTGGGAATGAACAACTGATAATAATCAGCAATGAGAAATAATCTGGAAAGGACAGGGCAAAATAAATAAACCACACATCATTAAATGGCAATAGACTCACATGGAAAACTTAATCTTCTGATACGAAAAATCATACATTTCTTCTCTAAAATCTCGATTGGGCCTGTCACTTCAGGTCCACAGAATGTGAAAATCACCATCCCATCCTACTGGCACATTAAATACGATTTCCAGGCTTCCAAAAACTCCTCGCATAGTATCAAACTCGAACGCGCCACTTACGCATCCCCAAATTTAAACACGTATTAGTGGCAAACTATGATGCAAAATTGTTATTTTCTTTGCTGGACATATTCATCGATCATTTATCTATTCAGAAAATTATATTACAATACCACCCTACCCCAAATCTACTCACCACACCCCATAACAAATCTCCATCTCACCTCCCCCATGCTATATAGACAGGGAGTTTCGGTTTGTTTGGTTGATATTTCGTCATCACTCGACAAGAACAAAAATGACCTTGAGCGTTCTACCTTCTCTCTCTACGGCCTTGGGAAAATCCAGCTCACCAGCACCGGGATGGTACAAGAGCGGCGCACCTAAAACAATAACAAAAAATACTAAGATATGTAAAAAATTATTGAAAAAGACTCAAACAAGGATCGAATTGAGGGCACCCAAAGCGAGCAAAACGCAATTGGAAATTTTAAGCACACAAAGAAGGTTCAGAACAAGATCAAACCTACTCGAGAATCCACGGAGCACAGGCCAGCACCACCTTCCCCCAGGAGGCCGTGTTGTGTGGTGTGATATATATATGTATGATGATATGTGTGGTGATGATATGTGTGGTGTTGTGTGGTGTGAAATAACCAGCATTCTTCCCCATATCCCAAGATATCAATAGTTCCCCATACTAGGAGCAGGGGCGTACTTAAACGGAACGGATGAGACACCGACTGACACCTCTGCCTGATGTGTAGGGAAAAGTGGGAACTCAGACGCACGTACCGAAGACCCGTGCCTGTGCCAGACAGGTCTTTGGGAAAACATCTACGGGTGTCAAACTCAGCATGATATGAAGATGCTAAAATGACCAGGTATTCCATTGAGAATGGCCATCTTATTGCGCTTCGGAACGACATAACATCTATGAGGCGTCAACAAATTACGCTGAGTGTTTTCCCAAACAATCATTTCAATTGTGTTAGCTCACAAATGAGCATATGAAGTCCTAGGTATAATTCAGTTGATTCTGCCCCGTGTTGTGTACTGCATAAAGAGACGCTTGGTGATGCGACTTTACCTCATATGAATATTTTGCGTATTCCAAAGTAATAATACTACTAATAATAAGAACAATAAACAATTGATCCACCCGTAGTCTCGTTTTCCTCTGGCGATGACCTTGATGGGAATCAGTGGGGCTATAAAGAACCGCCATGTAACATGCGCTTAAAACATATTTTAATACAAGTTGAGCTGCAGTTTCAGATTCTGACTTCTCCTGCACTTTCCTCTAAGATTTTAGGTATTTCATGCCTAAAATGTATTTTAGCGGATTGGGCTTTCCGAAATGCATGGTCGTTTTCCTGTGCAAGCCACGGTTTATAAGTTATGACGCATCAAAGTCATCGGCCCCCACATAAGGAAGTGCTGTGGGCCGCCACAGTGTAGGGAGCTACACTTTGCATTGGTCCTTACCGAGCTTTACTTACCGAAGGATTTTTTCATGTCCTAGATTGGCACCCAAAAGTGGGGTGAGGTTGTAGTGGGGTCTCCATTCCAGGCAGGGGCGCAGCCAGAGCTTTGGTATAGGGGGGCACACCAACTGTGAGGGGAACCCCGGGAAAAAAGGGCACCTGCAGCACAGCACAGTCATGGAGTCCACCTGCAGCACAGCACAGTCACACAGTCCACCTGCCACACATCACAGTCACAGAGTCCACCTGCAGCACAGCACAGTCATGGAGTTCACTGCGCACAGTCACGGAGTCCACCTGGCACGCACAGTCCACAATCCACCTGCCACAGCACAGTGGGTATGCGACAGTTGTTCCTGGGTGGGTCCACCGCAGACAGACAGTCACACAGTCCACCTGCCACACATCACAGTCACAGAGTCCACCTGCAGCACAGCACAGTCATGGAGTTCACCTGCAGCACAGTCACGGAGTCCACCTGCAGCACAGCACAGTCACACAATCCACCTGCCACACAGCACAGTCACGGAGTCCACCTGCAGCACAGCACAGTCATGGAGTTCACCTGCAGCACAGTCACGGAGTCCACCTGCCACACAGCACAGTCACGGAGTCCACCTGCAGCACAGCACAGTCACAGAGTCTACCTGCAGCACAGCACAGTCATGGAGTCCACTTGCTGCACAGTATAGTCATGGAGTCCACCTGCAGCACAGCACTGTCATGGAGTCAACCTGCAGCACAGCACAGTCATGGAGTTAACCTGCCGCACAGCACAGTCACGGAGTTCACCTGCAGCACAGAACTCTCTAGGGTCCACCTCCCGCACAGCACAGTCATGAATTGCAGGTCACACTGATGTGAATTGCAGGTGATATTATGCCTAAATTATGTTTATATTGTCTGTCAAACATTCTTTTTAGAATTTTGAAAAAGTAGTTATTCCCTTTAAGGACCTTTTAGTTTTTGAAAATACAATTCACAAATAAATTCCAGGCACTTCCAGCCTGTGTGGCACAATATATTAGCTTAATCATTTCTGGAGTACTTTCCAATTTCAGTAATACTGCTACTATTTGCGAATTAAAATTTCCAAACTATATAGAACGCTTCAAACTCTAACCAAAGAAGTCTTCAGCTGAATGAAGTTTTTATCATTATGCCATCGATATTTTAACTGAAAATAATACAAATGCTTTAATAAGCTTTTGTTATGAGGTGGTATAGCTTTTGTCCAGGGTATATCTTAAGGAATTAAGACTGGTGGGCATTCGGCTGAAAACGGCACAAATAGGGTCGTTCACTGGTGGAAATAGCATGGGGGACTGGTGGGCAAAATGCCCACCACTTTGTAGCTAAAAATATGCCTTGAGGTGGTCCCAGTTTGGGCATTTCACTATGGAAAAGCTATAAGTAGTTCTAGCTCCATCTCGTTGATTTTTATTGTGGTGTTGATGATTGTCTGAAGAGCCTTTGCAGTGGATTTCATGAGATACGCTTGTGTTGCTTGTGCTTTGTTCTGCTCCATTTTGAATTTCTCTGTTGAACTGGCTCACAAGAAGTTATTGTAAAGCCAATAAGTTCAAGAACATGAGTGACCGATCTGCCATTTAGTCTTTTAATTGTATTTCTTATCTGACATTCACTGAAGGTACTACTTGGAACTGCTCGCTGAAATTGTGCTCAGTCAATTGAACAACACATATTATTTGAGTCATATTTTCATATCTGTCAATGTTAATAAATATATATGCAAAATTCCAGCATCCAACAACAATAATTCCAACATGCAAACCATTTTCAAAATGCACTCCTTACCATTCGGAATAATTCAAATGGTAGGATTACGAGGCAGCTCAAAGTCATCACCACTGCTCCAGTCTTCTTCTTACTGACGTTACTCTCCTCTTTCACCAGGTGCGAGGCTGCAGGGTAGGATATCGGGGTACCTACGGGTCCTGGGCCGGCACAGAGCTCGGTAATAATTATCTCTGCTCTCAGCTTTGTCCGCACTGTGGCCATAAGCAGCAGATTGCTAAGAAAATGGAAGCTCTCCACCTTCGAACTAGATATCTTCTGAGGGCTAGTGACAAGATTACAGACGGACTTTTAATTGTATTTTAATTGTATTTCTTATCTGACATTCACTGAAGGTACTACTTGGAACTGCTCGCTGAAATTGTGCTCAGTCAATTCCACAACACATATTATTTGAGTCATATTTTCATATCTGTCAATGTTAATAAATATATATGCAAAATTCCAGCATCCAACAACAATAATTCCAACATGCAAACCATTTTCAAAATGCACTCCTTACCATTCGGAATAATTCAAATGGTAGGATTACGAGGCAGCTCAAAGTCATCACCACTGCTCCAGTCTTCTTCTTACTGACGTTACTCTCCTCTTTCACCAGGTGCAAGGCTGCAGGGTAGCAACGCCACCTCCCAAGAGGTCCGGAACATGGCCGGCCCGGCAGAGACCGCTGTGGAGGAGCGGTTGGGAGTCACTGCCCCGCCGCGGCTGACTCGGGAGTCCGTTCGCTTCGATCTGGATGAAGGACCGGGTAGCCATCGCTCTGCTCCCGACTCCGTCTGACGTACAACCCCTGAACAACACTTGACTAACCTACCGAAGCGGGCCACCTGGATCTGGCCAGATGGATTCGCCACCGCAGGCACGACGCTTGGAGGCGGAGGCATCCACATCATCCTGCCGTTCAGGTAGATCTGAGAGGTGCGTGCACCAGCTGGTGCACTGTGCTCCAGCACTCGAGCGGAACTTGTGCCGTGCGAGCCACACTACTTGACTTCAGACGTCTAGAGTTAGAACCAGCCACGGCCCCAGTCATCGTTTGCACAGACTCCCACGTCGCCCTCTCTCTGCTCGCTTGGGGCGCCGCGGCACAGAGGGCACCTCTGGGAGCGGCCATATAGGAAATACTCACTGCCATCGCGAATCGCCCACAGGAAGTCTGCCTGCAGTGGGTCCCGGCTCACTGCGGCCTGCCGGGAAATGGTGGACATAGTGGCGACAGAGGTCTCTGACCTGCCCCGGAACACCGCCCAAGTGGACGCTCGTACTGGTGGACGCGCTGTCAGAAAAGCTTGGGTCCTATCACAAGATGACGACGGAGTCGACCCCAACACCTGCGAGAACAGTTTCCAGGTCGGCGAAACAACACTGGCCTAATGGCTATCACCGCAGTAACATGCGGCACCACGAGCTATCATCCATCGGTCGGTACAATCGTGACGTCGCCGTCACGGTGCGATAGCTCCAGACCGGGCGCTGGACAGGCTTGGAACAGTGCCTCGAACGGATGAGACACCGACCGACACCTACCTGCTCCCACTGCTGCAGCGAGGCCTGCTTCGTGACTCTTCGCTGGGGCGGGGAGATACCCCAAGATCTCAGAAATCACACAAATGAATGGAAAGTGGGGCACCACGACGTAATGTATAAAGACTGTGGTGTTGATTTTTATCAGCTTAAATACAACGTCACCAGAGGCCAAACCAAGTCACCATACAGATATAAGGAGGATGAAAATTTTTGTCACAGCATCTGACGTACAAAAGTCACAACATAACTATTTAAACATTTGTAATCTTCTGAGCAAGTTCCACCGAATGATATATAGTACAATCTTGCTAGGTGACATCTAGGTATCAGGTCAGGATCAAATTGGGTCACAAAAAATATGGCTATGGCTGACTGGCTGACTGTGGCTGTGGCTATGGCTGTGACTGTGGCTGGTTGTGGCTGTGACTGACTGACTGACTGGCTGTGACTTTCGCTGACTGGCTGTGACTGGCAATGGCTGGCTGGCTGTGACTGGCTATGGCTGCAACTGTGGCTGGCTGTGGCAGTGGCTGACTGGCTGTGGTATGCTGGCTGTGTGGCTGTGGCTGTGACTGGCTGTTTCTAGCTGTGGCTGTGGCTGGTTGTGGCTGACTGGCTGTGACTGTGGCTGACTGGCTGTGACTGTGACTATGGCTGGCTGGCTGTGACTGGCTGGCTGTAGCTGTCTGTGGCTGTGACTGTGGCTGTGGCTGGTTATGACTGTGCCTGGCTTTGGCTGTGGCTGACTGGCTGTGACTGTGGTTGTGGCTGGTTGCCTGTGACTGTGGCTGACTGACTGTGGCTGAATGACTGTGGCTGTGACTGTGGCTGACTGGCTGTGACTGTGGCTGACTGGCTGTGACTGTGGCTGAATGGTTGTGACTGTAGCTGGCTCTGGCTGTAGCTGGCTGTGGCAGTGGCTGGCTGTGGCAGTGGCTGGCTGTGGCTGTGGCTGGCTATGATTGTGCCTGGCGTTGGCTGTGGCTGCTGGCTGTAGCTGGCTGGCTCTGGCTGATTGTGGCTGTAGCATGCTGACTGTGGCTGTGGCTGACTGGCTGTGGCTGAATGGCTGTGGCTGAATGGCTGTGGCTGAATGGCTGTGGCTGAATGGCTGTGGCTGAATGGCTGTGACTGTGGCTGTGGCTGACTGGCTGTGACTGTGGCTGGCTGGCTGTGACTGTGGCTGACTGGCTGTGACTGTGGCTGTGGCTGACTGGCTGTGACTGTGGCTGACTGGCTGTGGCTGTAGCTGGCTCTGGCTGTAGCTGGCTGTGGCTGGCTGGCTGTGGCAGTGGCTGGCTGTGACAGTGGCTGGCTGTGGCTGTGGCTGGCTATGATTGTGCCTGGCGTTGGCTGTGGCTGCTGGCTGTAGCTGGCTGGCTCTGGCTGATTGTGGCTGTAGCATGCTGACTGTGGCTGTGGCTGACTGGCTGTGGCTGACTGGCTGTGGCTGAATGGCTGTGGCTGAATGGCTGTGGCTGAATGGCTGTGGCTGTGACTGTGGCTGATTGGCTGTGACTGGGGCTGACTGGCTGTGACTGTGGCTGACTGGCTGTGTCTGAATGGCTGTGGCTGTTACTGTGGCTGACTGGCTGTGACTGTGGCTGACTGGCTGTGGCTGAATGGCTGTGGCTGTGGCTGTGGCTGGCTCTGGCTGTAGCTGGCTTTGGCTGGCTGGCTGTGGCTTTTGCTGGCTATGATTGTGCCTGGCATTGGCTGTGGCTGGCTGGCTGTAGCTGGCTGGCTCTGGCTGATTGTGGCTGTGGCATGCTGACTGTTGCTGTGGCTGACTGGCTGTGACTGTGACTGACTGGCTGTGACTGTGACTGACTGGCTGTGACTTAGGCTGACTGGCTGTGACTGTGGCTGACGGGCTGTGACTGTGGCTGTGGCTTCATTTCTGGCTGTCCTTTTTACGGATTTCTTTGCTAAAAACAGTGGCTGTGGCTGGCTGGCTGGCTGTGGCTGTGGCATGCTGGCTGCTGGCTGTGACAGCCATTCAACCACAGTCACAAGCACTAAAGCTTATTCTTAAGCAGGCTTTTGAGTATGCTGAGGCTGAAATTTAAAATATTTTAAAATTTCCAGCAGCATTTCCTCCTTCACCATACACAAAGTAACATCATGACAAAGGAGTTGTCACGAAATCGAAAAATCCCGGATATACACGTTGTAGGCCCTGGAAAGGTCATGAAGTGTAGCAAGTTTCAAATCGATCGACTAAGAAATGCAGCTTTTATAGAGCTTATTATTATTAGTAGTATTATTATTTTGGAATACGCAAAATAATCATATGTATTAAAGTCGCGTCACCAAGCGTCTCTTTATGCAGTACACAAAACGGGGCAGAAGTATGTTGGAACGTGGCCTTGTAAAAAGTCCTTAACCAACTAACTAATAAGAGAGGTAGTATCGCATTGTGTGGGTAGCAATGTGTGCATTTTTCTCCCTGGTATATGAAAGATTGGTGAAATTTTTTGGAGGCTGGTGGTGCAAGGATTTTACATTGCTAGGGCGACATGACAAGCCTGCTGCCATTCTTTGCAGAGTGGCTCTCCACTGTGCAAGAAAAAATGGGGTATCTCCCGTTGGCAATGCATTGGAGATACCATTTTTGCACTGCAACACTGCCATTTTTAACAAAAAATACTATGAATGCCCATGTCAACACATGCATCCATGGCAAGGCATGACTGATGCATGCCTATGTGGCGGGACAGCACAATTCCAATACATAACAAATTCTGACAACTTCCAAGTACAACATTCAATTCAGCACTGTTCATTCAACATGTAAGAACACTCAGTTTAAAAATGGATGTTTTATTTTATATTTGAAGTTGTATTTAATATGCATTTTGCTTGGGTATAATGGGCAGCACCCATTATAGTCATGGCTTTCCCATGTATGTAGGTATTGCATACATAAATAGTAGTGTAGTATACGTATAATACAGCTTGTAATATGACCAGATTTGCTGGATGATATGAAACTAACTGATAATAATCATGCAATTGAGGAAATGTAAGTTAATCACATGGAAAGGACAGGGCAAAATAAATAAACCACACATCAATAAATGGCAATAGACTCACATGGAAAACTCAATCTTCTGATACGAAAAATCATACATTTCTTCTCCAAAATCTCGATTGGGCCTGTCACTTCAGGTCCACAGAATGTGAAAATCACCATCCCATCCTACTGGCACATTGAATAGGATTTCCAGGCTTCCAAAACTCCTCGCATAGTATCAAACTCAAACGCGCCACTTACGCATCCCCGAAATTAAACACGTATTAGTGGCAAACTATGATGCAAAATTGTTATTTTCTTTGCTGGACATATTCATCGATCATTTCTCTATTCAGAAAATTATATTACAATACCACCCTACCCCAAATCTACTCACCACACCCCATAACAAATCTCCATCTCACCTCCCCCCATGCTATATAGACGGGGAGTTTCGGTTTGTTTGGTTGATATTTCGTCATCACTCGACAAGAACAAAAATGACCTTGACCGTTCTACCTTCTCTCTCTAGGGCCTTGGGAAAATCCAGCTCACCAGCCATGGTACTAAGATGGCACCTAAAACAATAACAAAAAATACTAAGATATGTAAAAAATTATTGAAAAAGACTCAAAAAAGGATCGAATTGAGGGCACCCAAAGCGAGCAAGACGCAATTGGAAATTTTAAGCACACAAAGAAGGTTCAGAACAAGATCAAACCTACTCGAGAATCCACGGAGCACAGGCCAACACCACCTTCCCCCAGGAGGCCGTGTTATGTGGTGAGATATATATATGTATGATGATATGTATATATGATATGTATATGTTTGGTGTTGTGTGGTGTGAAATAACCAGCATTCTTCCCCATATCCCAAGATATCAATAGTTCCCCATACCAGGAGCAGGGGCGTACTTAAACGGAACGGATGAGACACCGACTGACATCTCTGCCTGATGTGTAGGGAAAAGTGGGAACTCAGACGCACGTACCGAAGACCCGTGCCTGTGCCAGACAGGTCTTCTGGGCAAACATCTACGGGTGTCAAACTCAGCATGATATGAAGATGCTAAAATGACAAGGTATTCCACTGAGAACGGCCATCTTATTGCGCTTCGGAACAGACATAACATCTATGAGGCGTCAACAAATTACGCTGAGTGTTTTCCCAAAACAATCATTTCAAATTGTGTTAGCTCACAAATGAGCATATGAAGTCCTAGGTATAATTCAGTTGATACTTCTGCCCCTTGTGCATAAAGAGACGCTTGGTGATGCGACTTTACCTCATATGAATATTTTGCGTATTCCAATAATAATACTACTAATAATAAGAACAATAAACAATGGATCCACCCGTAGTCTCGTTTTCCTCTGGCGATGACCTTGATGGGAATCAGTGGGGCTATAAAGAACCGCCATGTAACATGCACTTAAAACATATTTTAATACAAGTTGAGCTGCAGTTTCAGATTCTGACTTCTCCTGCACTTTCCTCTAAGATTTTAGGTATTTCATGCCTAAAATGTATTTTAGCGGATTGGGCTTTCCGAAATGCATGGTCGTTTTCCTGTGCAAGCCACGGTTTATAAGTTATGACGCATCAAAGTCATCGGCCCCCACATAAGGAAGTGCTGTGGGCCGCCACAGTGTAGGGAGCTACACTTTGCATTGGTCCTTACCGAGCTTTACTTACCGAAGGATTTTTTCATGTCCTAGATTGGCACCCAAAAGCGGGGTGAGGTTGCAGTTGGGTCTCCATTCCAGGCAGGGGCGCAGCCAGAGCTTTGGTATAGGGGGGCACACCAACTGTGAGGGGAACCCCGGAAAAAAGGGCACCTGCAGCACAGCACAGTCATGGAGTCCACCTGCAGCACAGCACAGTCACACAGTCCACCTGCCACACAGCACAGTCACAGAGTCCACCTGCAGCACAGCACAGTCATGGAGTTCACCTGCAGCACAGTCACGGAGTTCACCTGCAGCACAGTCACGGAGTCCACCTGCAGCACAGCACAGTCACACAATCCACCTGCCACACAGCACAGTCACGGAGTCCACCTGCAGCACAGCACAGTCATGGAGTTCACCTGCAGCACAGTCACGGAGTCCACCTGCCACACAGCACAGTCACGGAGTCCACCTGCAGCACAGCACAGTCAAGAGTCTACCTGCAGCACAGCACAGTCATGGAGTCCACTTGCTGCACAGTATAGTCATGGAGTCCACCTGCAGCACAGCACTGTCATGGAGTCAACCTGCAGCACAGCACAGTCATGGAGTTAACCTGCCGCACAGCACAGTCACGGAGTTCACCTGCAGCACAGAACTCTCTAGGGTCCACCTCCCGCACAGCACAGTCATGAATTGCAGGTCACACTGATGTGAATTGCAGGTGATATTATGCCTAAATTATGTTTATATTGTCTGTCAAACATTCTTTTTAGAATTTTGAAAAAGTAGTTATTCCCTTTAAGGACCTTTTAGTTTTTGAAAATACAATTCACAAATAAATTCCAGGCACTTCCAGCCTGTGTGGCACAATATATTAGCTTAATCATTTCTGGAGTACTTTCCAATTTCAGTAATACTGCTACTATTTGCGAATTAAAATTTCCAAACTATATAGAACGCTTCAAACTCTAACCAAAGAAGTCTTCAGCTGAATGAAGTTTTTATCATTATGCCATCGATATTTTAACTGAAAATAATACAAATAATAATAATAATACAAATAAGCTTTTGTTATGAGGTGGTCCAGGGTATATCCTAAGGAATTGGGACTGGTGGGCATTCGGCTGAAAACGGCACAAATTCCCACTAAAAGGGCACTCTTAGAGCATCAGATGACTGGTGAGTGGTGGGCGCTGGGCCGTCCAGGGTCGTTCACTGGTGGAAATAGCATGGGGGACTGGTGGGCAAAATGCCCACCACTTTGTAGCTAAAAATATGCCTTGAGGTGGTCCCAGTTTGGGCATTTCACTATGGAAAAGCTATAAGTAGTTCTAGCTCCATCTCGGTGATTTTTATTGTGGTGGTGTTGATGATTGTCTGAAGAGCCTTTGCAGTGGATTTCATGAGATACGCTTGTGTTGTTTGTGCTTTGTTCTGCTCCATTTTGAATTTCTCTGTTGAACTCGCTCACAAGAAGTTATTGTAAAGCCAATAAGTTCAAGAACATGAGTGACCGATCTGCCATTTAGTCTTTTAATTGTATTTCTTATCTGACATTCACTGAAGGTACTACTTGGAACTGCTCGCTGAAATTGTGCTCAGTCAATTGAACAACACATATTATTTGAGTCATATTTTCATATCTGTCAATGTTAATAAATATATATGCAAAATTCCTGCATCCAACAACAATAATTCCAACATGCAAACCATTTTCAAAATGCACTCCTTACCATTCGGAATAATTCAAATGGTAGGATTACGAGGCAGCTCAAAGTCATCACCACTGCTCCAGTCTTCTTCTTACTGACGTTACTCTCCTATTTCACCAGGTGCGAGGCTGCAGGGTAGGATATCGGGGTACCTACGGGTCCTGGGCCGGCACAGAGCTCGGTAATAATTATCTCTGCTCTCAGCTTTGTCGCACTGTGGCCATAAGCAGCAGATTGCTAAGAAAATGGAAGCTCTCCACCTTCGAACTAGATATCTTCTGAGGGCTAGTGACAAGATTACAGACGGACTTTAATTGTATTTTAATTGTATTTCTTATCTGACATTCACTGAAGGTACTACTTGGAACTGCTCGCTGAAATTGTGCTCAGTCAATTCAACAACACATATTATTTGAGTCATATTTTCATATCTGTCAATGTTAATAAATATATATGCAAAATTCCAGCATCCAACAACAATAATTCCAACATGCAAACCATTTTCAAAATGCACTCCTTACCATTCGGAATAATTCAAATGGTAGGATTACGAGGCAGCTCAAAGTCATCACCACTGCTCCAGTCTTCTTCTTACTGACGTTACTCTCCTCTTTCACCAGGTGCGAGGCTGCAGGGTAGGATATCGGGGTACCTACGGGTCCTGGGCCGGCACAGAGCTCGGTAATAATTATCTCTGCTCTCAGCTTTGTCCGCACTGTGGCCATAAGCAGCAGATTGCTAAGAAAATGGAAGCTCTCCACCTTCGAACTAGATATCTTCTGAGGGCTAGTGACAAGATTACAGACGGACAGCTGTGGTCTCGCTACCGTGCCAAGATATTCTACTTGTTCTCGGCCGTGGCAAACTATGAAACGGACTGCATCACGATCTTCTTAGACGCTAATTCAGCCACCGCAGCTTCGTGCTGCGCTGTTTAATGGTGGTAGTAGTCCAGTGCTGCTTGTTTATGTAATGAACTTTCTCTCTCTGCAATATTGTGGGTAATGCGTGACTCCCTGGATGGGAAATCCGCTGCTTTCCCGCTGTGCCGAATCGCAACACAGATAAGCTGAGGTGAGGAGTGCGTAGTGCCTGGTTGGTGTCGTTATCGTCGGTTCGACGCCGTTCGCCTGTACCCTCAGTGTATGGACGCAAACTGAGTATGGCGGTGATGCCTGCTCTGTCGCGAGTAAACTTCTCGTTCGTTGGGAAAGATGAGGCGTGAGTTGTGACAAGACATTGCCGGCACCTTCATCGACTACTAATGGCAACGCATCTCATCAATTCTCTGAGCATCCAATAGTCTACGGTAAATAATTTCGCCGTGCTGCAGTAACCTCCCTTCTCATCCAACCTGGCTTTGTATTATTTTCTCTCCCTCATGGTCAAACGTGGACGAAACTACAATGACCGTGAAGGCGAAGAAGTGTCCGCAAAAATTCAGGGAGTGCAAAGACACTTACAAAAATGTCAAGGAAAGTGCGCTGAGCTCATGAGGGTGATGCAAAGTGATAATCTTCAGTTTGTACATGGAACATGACGCTGTGACGCTAATTGTTCAGCTTATCTGATGAACCTGTTAAGAGTCATTGTTACCTGCATCAAATTTTATCGCAGAAGTGTCCTCTTTCCTGTGATATTTATTAAATAAATAATTGGGCGCGTAAAATACTAGTTCCTGCATAATATCGCAGAGGTGTGGATTAGTATGTCTTTGGGACAGCTCAAGTGAATCCTGCAAACGGTGTTAAAAATGTCACTTAAGTCTGTGTTTTCATTTTCTAATGTCTCGAACTTGGTTCGAGGCAGTCCAATAGATTCGTGGGCCACAGGCCTCATTATATATAGATCACATGCTTCATTCTATACTTTCTCTTTTAATATCGGGATACCAATATGTTTCAAAATTTGGGCACATCAATCTTCGTAAAAAAAAACTTTCCACTGCTGTATTGATATACCTTCAGAAATAGCTAGTCATGTCGTATCCATTACCGACGAATATTCACCGTACTCACTATATTCACTATATATCACTTGTTAAGTTAACAAATGACTATTTTATGTGAGTTTCTTCCCGCTGAAGCAGTATTGAACGGAAACCACGAAACGAAGTGGCGGCATACCGTTTCCGGCCATTTTTTTCAACCAACAACTCATGCTTGAACAACAAACAGGAAATGTACCATGGGAAATGCTGCTCTTAGTTCACAGCCTAAATTCTACAGACGACAATAGCGGGCTGAATGTGCTCTCTTCTTCAGTTACAAAAACTTTCTTGCAGGCTTCTTGTTTGTCAACTTTCTTGTTTGCCAACTCAAATGGCAGTTACGCATCGCCTCCTGAGCATGCCAGCAGCGAAGACTTCCTGAAAGAGCGAGTAAAATTGCATGAAATTCCAAACCTATGTAAATATTTTTCATGACATGGCTGGACAAACTCATTATATGTTACACAGAAATCATGCAAAACAACCATTGTCTGTGCTCCTGTCTTTTACACAGGAAATTAACTGTATTCACTGCTCTTATTTTAACTTCCACGTCACCATTGTAGTTTTAGTTCATGTTTCAGCTTCCCTGGAGTCTATAAGTGAGCAAAATGACAAAATGTACATAAAACAAAATGTACATAAAAAGCTAATCAACCAACAACCTGAAGTTTTGTTCTAAAGAAAGCAGATATAAGAGTTTAAAGGCAAAAGGCAGTAACATGCTTCAACAGTATCCAAGGTACAAGCCTCACTCAGTTTGGAATACTTCAAAGAATGCAGGATTAGCTTCATTACTGTTGACCCAGGTTCACATACCAAGTGATAACAGTAAGGATTTCCTTATCCTTTTTAAAGTTGGCAGCACCATTAGCGGTTGGTTTGTTGCAAAGCACTAAAGCTTATTCTTAAACAGGCTTTTGAGTATGCCAAGGCTGAAATTTAAAATCATTTAAAATTACCAGCAGCATTTCCTCCTTCACCATACACAAAGTAACATCATGACAAAGAAGGAGGAAATTTGCATTTGACCATAGTAATTGAAAAAGTGGGTGACTTTTTTGGAGAACCCATTTCAGCACATGACCTCTCCACCCAGTGTGCAAAGTATGGCATTTTCAACGAGATCTTGTCAGTGCGAATCCAGTCATAGCCAGCCACAGTCACAGCCTCAGCCAGCCACAGTCACAGTCAGTCGGCCACAGCCACACAGCCAGCATACCACAGCCAGTCAGCCACTGCCACAGCCAGCCACAGTTGCAGCCAGCCACAGTCAGCCACAGGCAGTCACAGCCAGCCAGCCAGTCAGTCACAGTCAGTCAGTCAGTCACAGCCACAGCCAGCCACAGTCACAGCCACAGCCACCCAGCCACAGTCAGCCAGTCAGCCATAGCCATATTTTTTGTGACCCAATTTGATCCTGATACCTAGATGTCACCTAGCAAGATTGTATTATATATCATTCGGTGGAACTTGCTGAGAAGATTACAAATGTTTCCATTCATTTGTGTGATTTCTGAGATCTTGGGGTATCTCCCCGCCCCAGCGAAGGTGGCTCAGACCCGTGATCATGCGCTTTTTTGAAACAAACACGTGTTTTTAGTTGTCCATCCTTTGGCATGATTTGTCAATTGCTAATGCTTTTTTAGGAAGTGCTCTCAAGCAGACGCCTCTCACGGAGGAGCAATCGGCGGATATGCCGGGGCACCCCGAATACATCACTGCTGTATTGCTACTCGCCGCTGGCCGTCGCCACCTGTCATGGGAAGAACATTACATCACGCCTGGACCTATGCTAACGGCTATGTGCGAGGTGCCCTGGAATTCGTCAACGGCGCATAGCTGCTCGCCGCGTCTCCCTCCCACGTCGAGCTGATTGATATGGAGCTCCGTGCCGCAGCCAGAGTGGTCACAGGTTGCCCGCAGTCGAACCCTGTGGCTCTACTCATGACGAAAACGGGCCTATCGATGGCCCACTCTTTCCATTGCGTCCTGGTTGCCCGCATGATTTGCTGGACGGAATTGTTCCCTGCTGAAGACCCGCTCCGGGTTACGGTGGACACGACAGCCCCGAGACTCCCGTACTGTACCTCGGGGTGGCGTTGCTTGCTGAGGCCAAGAGGTCCGGAACATGGCCGGCCCGGCAGAGACCGCTGTGGAGGAGCGGTTGGGAGTCACTGCCCCGCCGCGGCTGATTCGGGAGTCCGTTCGCTTCGATCTGGATGAAGGACCGGGTAGCCATCGTTCTCTCTGCTCCCGACTCCGTCTGACGTACCACCCCTGAACAACACTTGACTAACCTACCGAACCGGGCCACCTGGATCTGGCCAGATGGATTCGCCACCGCAGGCACGACGCTTGAGGCGGAGGCATCCACATCATCCTGCCGTTCAGGTAGATCTGAGAGGTGCGTGCACCAGCTGGTGCACTGTGCTCCAGCACTCGAGCGGAGCTTGTGCCGTGCGAGCCACACTACTTGACTTCAGACGTCTAGAGTTAGAACCAGCCACGGCCCCAGTCATCGTTTGCACAGACTCCCACGTCGCCCTCTCTCTGCTCGCTTGGGGCGCCGCGGCACAGAGGGCACCTCTGGGAGCGGCCATATAGGAAATGCTCACTGCCATCCGAATCGCCCACAGGAAGTCTGCCTGCAGTGGGTCCCGGCTCACTGCGGCCTGCCGGGAAATGGTGGACATAGTGGCGACAGAGGTCTCTGACCTGCCCCGGAACACCGCCCAAGTGGACGCTCGTACTGGTGGACGCGCTCTCAGAAAAGCTTGGGTCCTACCACAAGATGACGACGGAGTCGACCCCAACACCTGCGAGAACAGTTTCCAGGTCGGCGAAACAACACTGGCCTAATGGCTATCACCGCAGTAACATGCGGCACCACGAGCTATCACCCATCGGTCGGTACAATCGTGACGTCGCGGTCACGGTGCGATAGCTCCAGACCGGGCGCTGGACAGGCTTGGAACAGTGCCTCGAACGGATGAGACACCGACCGACACCTACCTGCTCCCACTGCTGCAGCGAGGCCTGCTTCGTGACTCTTCGCTGGGGCGGGGAGATACCCCCAAGATCTCAGAAATCACACAAATGAATGGAAAGTGGGGCACCACGACGTAATGTATAAAGACTGTGGTGTTGATTTTTATCAGCTTAAATACAACGTCACCAGAGGCCAAACCAAGTCACCATACAGATATAAGGAGGATGAAAATTTTTGTCACAGCATCTGACGTACAAAAGCCACAACATAACTATTTAAACATTTGTAATCTTCTGAGCTAGTTCCACCGAATGATATATAGTACAATCTTGCTAGGTGACATCTAGGTATCAGGTCAGGATCAAATTGGCTCACAAAAAATATGGCTATGGCTAACTGGCTGACTGTGGCTGTGGCTATGGCTGTGACTGTGGCTGGCTGTGGCTGTGACTGACTGACTGACTGTGACTGTCGCTGACTGGCTGTGACTGGCTATGGCTGGCTGGCTGTGACTGGCTATGGCTGCAACTGTGGCTGGCTGTGGCAGTGGCTGACTGGCTGTGGTATGCTGGCTGTGTGGCTGTGGCTGTGACTGGCTGTTTCTAGCTGTGGCTGTGGCTGGTTGTGGCTGACTGGCTGTGACTGTGACTATGGCTGGTTGCCTGTGACTGTGGCTGACTGACTGTGGCTGAATGACTGTGGCTGTGACTGTGGCTGACTGGCTGTGACTGTGGCTGAATGGTTGTGACTGTGGCTGGCTGTGGCTGCTGGCTGTAGCTGGCTGGCTCTGGCTGATTGTGGCTGTGGCATGCTGACTGTGGCTGTGGCTGACTGGCTGTGGCTGACTGGCTGTGGCTGAATGGCTGTGGCTGAATGGCTGTGGCTGAATGGCTGTGGCTGAATGGCTGTGGCTGAATGGCTGTGACTGTGCTGTGGCTGACTGGCTGTGACTGTGGCTGGCTGGCTGTGACTGTGGCTGACTGGCTGTGACTGTGGCTGTGGCTGACTGGCTGTGACTGTGGCTGACTGGCTGTGGCTGTAGCTGGCTCTGGCTGTAGCTGGCTGTGGCTGGCTGGCTGTGGCTGAATGGCTGTGGCTGAATGGCTGTGGCTGTGGCTGAATGGCTGTGGCTGTGGCTGATGGCTGTGGCTGTGGCTGAATGGCTGTGACTGTGGCTGTGGCTGACTGGCTGTGACTGTGGCTGAATGGTTGTGACTGTGGCTGGCTTGGCTGTGGCTGTGCTGGCTTGGCTGCTGGCTGTGCTGCTGGCTTGGTTTGTGGCTGTTGCTGACTTGGCTTGGTCTGGCTTGGCTGGCTGGCTGTGGCAGTGGCTGGCTGTGGCAGTGGCTGGCTGTGGCTGTGGCTGGCTATGATTGTGCCTGGCGTTGGCTGTGGCTGCTGGCTGTAGCTGGCTGGCTCTGGCTGATTGTGGCTGTGGCATGCTGACTGTGGCTGTGGCTGACTGGCTGTGGCTGAATGACTGTGGCTGAATGGCTGTGGCTGAATGGCTGTGGCTGAATGGCTGTGACTGTGGCTGTGGCTGACTGGCTGTGACTGTGGCTGGCTGGCTGTGACTGTGGCTGACTGGCTGTGACTGTGGCTGTGGCTGACTGGTGTGACTGTGGCTGACTGGCTGTGGCTGTAGCTGGCTTGGCTGTAGCTGGCTGTGGCTGGCTGGCTGTGGCAGTGGCTGGCTGTGGCAGTGGCTGGCTGTGGCTGTGGCTGTGACTGTGGCTTGGCTCTGGCTGTGACTTGGCTCTGGCTGTGACTGTGGCTGACTGGCTGTGACTTGCTGGGCTACTGCTTGACTTGGCTCTGGCTTGGCTGACTGGCTGTGGCTGAATGGCTGTGGCTGTGACTTGGCTGACTGGCTTGACTTGGCTGACTGGCTGTGGCTGTGGCTTGGCTGTGGCTTGGCTGGTTGGCTTGCTGCTTTGGCTGTGGCTGTGGTTTTGCTGGCTATGATTGTGCCTGGCTTGGCTGTGGCTGGCTGGCTGTAGCTGGCTGGCTCTGGCTGATTGTGGCTGTGGCATGCTGACTGTGGCTGTGGCTGACTGGCTGTGACTGTGCTGACTGGCTGTGACTGTGACTGATGGCTGTGACTGTGGCTGACTGGCTGTGACTTGGCTACTGATGCTGTGACTGTGGCTGACTGGCTGTGGCTGTAGCTGGCTCTGGCTGTAGCTGGCTGTGGCTGGCTGGCTGTGGCTGAATGGCTGTGGCTGAATGGCTGTGGCTGTGGCTGAATGGCTGTGGCTGTGGCTGAATGGCTGTGGCTGAATGGCTGTGACTGTGGCTGTGGCTGACTGGCTGTGACTGTGGCTGAATGGTTGTGACTGTGGCTGGCTTGGTGCTGGCTGTAGCTGGCTGTGGCTGCTGGCTGTGCTGGCTGGCTCTGGCTGATTGTGGCTGTGGCATGCTGACTGTGGCTGTGGCTGACTGGCTGTGGCTGGCTGGCTGTGGCAGTGGCTGGCTGTGGCAGTGGCTGGCTGTGGCTGTGGCTGGCTATGATTGTGCCTGGCGTTGGCTGTGGCTGCTGGCTGTAGCTGGCTGGCTCTGGCTGATTGTGGCTGTGGCATGCTGACTGTGGCTGTGGCTGACTGGCTGTGGCTGAATGGCTGTGGCTGAATGGCTGTGGCTGAATGGCTGTGGCTGAATGGCTGTGACTGTGGCTGTGGCTGACTGGCTGTGACTGTGGCTGGCTGGCTGTGACTGTGGCTGACTGGCTGTGACTGTGGCTGTGGCTGACTGGCTGTGACTGTGGCTGACTGGCTGTGGCTGTAGCTGGCTCTGGCTGTAGCTGGCTGTGGCTGGCTGGCTGTGGCAGTGGCTGGCTGTGGCAGTGGCTGGCTGTGGCTGAATGGCTGTGACTGTGGCTGTGGCTGACTGGCTGTGGCTGTGGCTGGCTGGCTGTGACTGTGGCTGCTGGCTTGACTGTGGCTGTGGCTGACTGGCTGTGACTGGGGCTGACTGGCTGTGACTGTGGCTGACTGGCTGTGGCTGACTGGCTGTGGCTGACTGGCTGTGGCTGAATGGCTGTGGCTGTGACTGTGGCTGACTGGCTGTGACTGTGGCTGACTGGCTGTGGCTGAATGGCTGTGGCTGTGGCTGTGGCTGGCTCTGGCTGTAGCTGGCTTTGGCTGGCTGGCTGTGGCTTTTGCTGGCTATGATTGTGCCTGGCATTGGCTGTGGCTGGCTGGCTGTAGCTGGCTGGCTCTGGCTGATTGTGGCTGTGGCATGCTGACTGTGGCTGTGGCTGACTGGCTGTGACTGTGACTGACTGGCTGTGACTGTGACTGACTGGCTGTGACTGTGGCTGACTGGCTGTGACTGTGGCTGACGTGCTGTGACTGTGGCTGTGGCTTTATTTCTGGCTGTCCTTTTTTACGGATTTCTTTGCTAAAAACAGTGGCTGTGGCTGGCTGGCTGGCTGTGGCTGTGGCATGCTGGCTGCTGGCTGTGACAGCCATTCAACCAGAGTCACAAGCACTAAAGCTTATTCTTAAGCAGGCTTTTGAGTATGCTGAGGCTGAAATTTAAAATATTTTAAAATTTCCAGCAGCATTTCCTCCTTCACCATACACAAAGTAACATCATGACAAAGGAGTTGTCACGAAATCGAAAAATCCCGGATATACACGTTGTAGGCCCTGGAAAGGTCATGAAGTGTAGCAAGTTTCAAATCGATCGACTAAGAAATGCAGCTTTTATAGAGCTTATTATTATTAGTAGTATTATTATTTTGGAATACGCAAAATAATCATATGTATTAAAGTCGCGTCACCAAGCGTCTCTTTATGCAGTACACAAAACGGGACAGAAGTATGCTGGAACGTGGCCTTGTAAAAAGTCCTTAACCAACTAACTAATAAGAGAGGTAGTATTGCATTGTGTGGGTAGCAATGTGTGCATTTTTCTCCCTGGTATATGAAAGATTGGTGAAATTTTTTAGAGGCTGGTGGTGCAAGAATTTTACATTGCTAGGGCGACATGACTAGCCTGCTGCCATTCTTTGCAGAGTGGCTCTCCACTGTGCAAGAAAAAATGGGGTATCTCCCATTGGCAATGCATTGGAGATACCATTTTTGCACTGCAACACTGCCATTTTTAACAAAAAATACTATGAATGCCCATGTCAACACATGCATCCATGGCAAGGCATGACTGATGCATGCCTATGTGGCGGGACAGCACAATTCCAATACATAACAAATTCTGACAACTTCCAAGTACAACATTCAATTCAGCACTGTTCATTCAACATGTAAGAACACTCAGTTTAAAAATGGATGTTTTATTTTATATTTGAAGTTGTATTTAATATGCATTTTGCTTGGGTATAATGGGTAGCACCCATTATAGTCATGGCTTTCCCATGTATGTAGGTATTGCATACATAAATAGTAGTGTAGTATACGTATAATACAGCTTGTAATATGACCAGATTTGCTGGATGATATGAAACTAACTGATAATAATCATGCAATTGAGGAAATGTAAGTTAATCACATGGAAAGGACAGGGCAAAATAAATAAACCACACATCAATAAATGGCAATAGACTCACATGGAAAACTTAATCTTCTGATACGAAAAATCATACATTTCTTCTCCAAAATCTCGATTGGGCCTGTCACTTCAGGTCCACAGAATGTGAAAATCACCATCCCATCCTACTGGCACATTAAATACGATTTCCAGGCTTCCAAAACTCCTCGCATAGTATCAAACTCAAACGCGCCACTTACGCATCCCCGAATTTAAACACGTATTAGTGGCAAACTATGATGCAAAATTGTTATTTTCTTTGCTGGACATATTCATCGATCATTTCTCTATTCAGAAAATTATATTACAATACCACCCTACCCCAAATCTACTCACAACACCCCATAACAAATCTCCAACTCACCTCCCCCATGCTATATAGACGGGGAGTTTCGGTTTGTTTGGTTGATATTTCGTCATCACTCGACAAGAACAAAAATGACCTTGACCGTTCTACCTTCTCTCTCTAGGGCCTTGGGAAAATCCAGCTCACCAGCACCGGGATGGTACAAGATCGGAGCACCTAAAACAATAACAAAAAATACTAAGATATGTAAAAAATTATTGAAAAAGACTCAAAAAGGATCGAATTGAGGGCACCCAAAGCGAGCAAAACGCAATTGGAAATTTTAAGCACACAAAGAAGGTTCAGAACAAGATCAAACCTACTCGAGAATCCACGGAGCACAGGCCAGCACCACCTTCCCCCAGGAGGCCGTGTTATGTGGTGAGATATATATATGTATGATGATATGTATATATGATATGTATATGTTTGGTGTTGTGTGGTGTGAAATAACCAGCATTCTTCCCCATATCCCAAGATATCAATAGTTCCCCATACCAGGAGCAGGGGCGTACTTAAACGGAACGGATGAGACACCGACTGACACCTCTGCCTGATGTGTAGGGAAAAGTGGGAACTCAGACGCACGTACCGAAGACCCGTGTCTGTGCCAGACAGGTCTTCTGGGAAAACATCTACGGGTGTCAGACTCAGCATGATATGAAGATGCTAAAATGACCAGGTATTCCACTGAGAACGGCCATCTTATTGCGCTTCGGAACCGACATAACATCTATGAGGCGTCAACAAATTACGCTGAGTGTTTTCCCAAAACAATCATTTCAAATTGTGTTAGCTCACAAATGAGCATATAAAGTCCTAGGTATAATTCAGTTGATTCCAGCATACTTCTGCCCCATGTTGTGTACTGCATAAAGAGACGCTTGGTGATGCGACTTTACCTCATATGAATATTTTGCGTATTCCAAAGTAATAATACTACTAATAATAAGAACAATAAACAATGGATCCACCCGTAGTCTCGTTTTCCTCTGGCGATGACCTTGATGGGAATCAGTGGGGCTATAAAGAACCGCCATGTAACATGCGCTTAAAACATATTTTAATACAAGTTGAGCTGCAGTATCAGATTCTGACTTCTCCTGCACTTTCCTCTAAGATTTGAGGTATTTCATGCCTAAAATGTATTTTAGCGGATTGGGCTTTCCGAAATGCATGGTCGTTTTCCTGTGCAAGCCACGGTTTATAAGTTATGACGCATCAAAGTCATCGGCCCCCACATAAGGAAGTGCTGTGGGCCGCCACAGTGTAGGGAGCTACACTTTGCATTGGTCCTTACCGAGCTTTACTTACCGAAGGATTTTTTCATGTCCTAGATTGGCACCCAAAAGCGGGGTGAGGTTGCAGTGGGGTCTCCATTCCAGGCAGGGGCGCAGCCAGAGCTTTGGTATAGGGGGGCACACCAACTGTGAGGGGAACCCCGGGAAAAAGGGCACCTGCAGCACAGCACAGTCATGGAGTCCACCTGCACAGAGGGAGTCCACCTGCAGCACAGCACAGTCATGGAGTTCACCTGCAGCACAGTCACGGAGTCTACCTGCCACACAGCACAGTCACGGAGTTCACCTGCAGCACAGCACAGTCACAGAGTCAACCTGCAGCACAGCACAGTCATGGAGTTAACCTGCCGCACAGCACAGTCACGGAGTTCACCTGCAGCACAGAACTCTCTAGGGTCCACCTCCCGCACAGCACAGTCATGAATTGCAGGTCACACTGATGTGAATTGCAGGTGATATTATGCCTAAATTATGTTTATATTGTCTGTCAAACATTCTTTTTAGAATTTTGAAAAAGTAGTTATTCCCTTTAAGGACCTTTTAGTTTTTGAAAATACAATTCACAAATAAATTCCAGGCACTTCCAGCCTGTGTGGCACAATATATTAGGTTAATCATTTCTGGAGTACTTTCCAATTTCAGTAATACTGCTACTATTTGCGAATTAAAATTTCCAAACTATATAGAACGCTTCAAACTCTAACCAAAGAAGTCTTCAGCTGAATGAAGTTTTTATCATTATGCCATCGATATTTTAACTGAAAATAATACAAATAATAATAATAATACAAATAAGCTTTTGTTATGAGGTGGTCCAGGGTATATCCTAAGGAATTGGGACTGGTGGGCATTCGGCTGAAAACGGCACAAATTCCCACTAAAAGGGCACTCTTAGAGCATCAGATGACTGGTGAGTGGTGGGCGCTGGGCCATCCAGGGTCGTTCACTGGTGGAAATAGCATGGGGGACTGGTGGGCAAAATGCCCACCACTTTGTAGCTAAAAATATGCCTTGAGGTGGTCCCAGTTTGGGCATTTCACTATGGAAAAGCTATAAGTAGTTCTAGCTCCATCTCGTTGATTTTTATTGTGGTGTTGATGATTGTCTGAAGAGCCTTTGCAGTGGATTTCATGAGATACGCTTGTGTTGTTTGTGCTTTGTTCTGCTCCATTTTGAATTTCTCTGTTGAACTCGCTCACAAGAAGTTATTGTAAAGCCAATAAGTTCAAGAACATGAGTGACCGATCTGCCATTTAGTCTTTTAATTGTATTTCTTATCTGACATTCACTGAAGGTACTACTTGGAACTGCTCGCTGAAATTGTGCTCAGTCAATTGAACAACACATATTATTTGAGTCATATTTTCATATCTGTCAATGTTAATAAATATATATGCAAAATTCCAGCATCCAACAACAATAATTCCAACATGCAAACCATTTTCAAAATGCACTCCTTACCATTCGGAATAATTCAAATGGTAGGATTACGAGGCAGCTCAAAGTCATCACCACTGCTCCAGTCTTCTTCTTACTGACGTTACTCTCCTCTTTCACCAGGTGCGAGGCTGCAGGGTAGGATATCGGGGTACCTACGGGTCCTGGGCCGGCACAGAGCTCGGTAATAATTATCTCTGCTCTCAGCTTTGTCCGCACTGTGGCCATAAGCAGCAGATTGCTAAGAAAATGGAAGCTCTCCACCTTCGAACTAGATATCTTCTGAGGGCTAGTGACAAGATTACAGACGGACAGCTGTGCTCTCGCTACCGTGCCAAGATATTCTACTTGTTCTCGGCCGTGGCAAACTATGAAACGGACTGCATCACGATCTTCTTAGACGCTAATTCAGCCACCGCAGCTTCGTGCTGCGCTGTTTAATGGTGGTAGTAGTCCAGTGCTGCTTGTTTATGTAATGAACTTTCTCTCTCTGCAATATTGTGGGTAATGCGTGACTCCCTGGATGGGAAATCCGCTGCTTTCCCGCTGTACCGAATCGCAACACAGATAAGCTGAGGTGAGGAGTGCGTAGTGCCTGGTTGGTGTCGTTATCGTCGGTTCGACGCCGTTCGCCTTTACCCTCAGTGTATGGACGCAAACTGAGTATGGCGGTGATGCCTGCTCTGTCGCGAGTAAACTTCTCGTTCGTTGGGGAAGATGAGGCGTGAGTTGTGACAAGACATTGCCGGCACCTTCATCGACTACTAATGGCAACGCATCTCATCAATTCTCTGAGCATCCAATAGTCTACGGTAAATAATTTCGCCGTGCTGCAGTAACCTCCCTTCTCATCCAACCTGGCTTTGTATTATTTTCTCTCCCTCATGGTCAAACGTGGACGAAACTACAATGACCGTGAAGGCGAAGAAGTGTCCGCAAAAATTCAGGGAGTGCAAAGACACTTACAAAAATGTCAAGGAAAGTGCGCTGAGCTCATGAGGGTGATGCAAAGTGATAATCTTCAGTTTGTACATGGAACATGACGCTGTGACGCTAATTGTTCAGCTTATCTGATGAACCTGTTAAGAGTCATTGTTACCTGCATCAAATTTTATCGCAGAAGTGTCCTTTTTCCTGTGATATTTATTAAATAAATAATTGGGCGCGTAAAATACTAGTTCCTGCATAATATCGCAGAGGTGTGGATTAGTATGTCCTTGGGACAGCTCAAGTGAATCCTGCAAACGGTGTTAAAAATGTCACTTAAGTCTGTGTTTTCATTTTTCTAATGTCTCGAACTTGGTTCGAGGCAGTCCAATAGATTCGTGGGCCACAGGCCTCATTATATATAGATCACATGCTTCATTCTATACTTTCTCTTTTAATATCGGGATACCAATATGTTTCAAAATTTGGGCACATCAATCTTCGTAAAAAAAAACTTTCCACTGCCGTATTGATATACCTTCAGAAATAGCTAGTCATGTCGTATCCATTACCGACGAATATTCACCGTACTCACTTATTGAATATATATCACTTGTTAAGTTAACAAATGACTATTTTATGTGAGTTTCTTCCCGCTGAAGCAGTATTGAACGGAAACCACGAAACGAAGTGGCGGCATACCGTTTCCGGCCATTTTTTTCAACCAACAACTCATGCTTGAACAACAAACAGGAAATGTACCATGGGAAATGCTGCTCTTAGTTCACAGCCTAAATTCTACAGACGACAATAGCGGGCTGAATGTGCTCTCTTCTTCAGTTACAAAAACTTTCTTGCAGGCTTCTTGTTTGTCAACTTTCTTGTTTGCCAACTCAAATGGCAGTTACGCATCGCCTCCTGAGCATGCCAGCAGCGAAGACTTCCTGAAAGAGCGAGTAAAATTGCATGAAATTCCAAACCTATGTAAATATTTTTCATGACATGGCTGGACAAACTCATTATATGTTACACAGAAATCATGCAAAACAACCATTGTCTGTGCTCCTGTCTTTTACACAGGAAATTAACTGTATTCACTGCTCTTATTTTAAATTCCATGTCACCATTGTAGTTTTAGTTCATGTTTCAGCTTCCTGGAGTCTATAAGTGAGCAAAATGACAAAATGTACATAAAAAGCTAATCAACCAACAACCTGAAGTTTTGTTCTAAAGAAAGCAGATATACGAGTTTAAAGGCAAAAGGCAGTAACATGCTTCAACAGTATCCAAGGTACAAGCCTCACTCAGTTTGGAATACTTCAAAGAATGCAGGATTAGCTTCATTACTGTTGACCCAGGTTCACATACCAAGTGATAACAGTAAGGATTTCCTTATCCTTTTTAAAGTTGGCAGCACCATTAGCGGTTGGTTTGTTGCAAACCACTAAAGCTTATTCTTAAACAAGCTTTTGAGTATGCCAAGGCTGAAATTTAAAATTACCAGCAGCATTTCCTCCTTCACCATACACAAAGTAACATCATGACAAAGAAGGAGGAAATTTGCATTTGACCATAGTAATTGAAAAAGTGGGTGACTTTTTGGAGAACCCATTTCAGCACATGACCTCTCCACCCAGTGTGCAAAGTATGGCATTTTCAACGAGATCTTGTCAGTGCGAATCCAGTCATAGCCAGCCACAGTCACAGCCTCAGCCAGCCACAGTTGCAGCCAGCCACAGTCAGCCACAGGCAGTCACAGCCAGCCAGCCAGTCAGTCACAGTCAGTCAGTCACAGTCACAGCCACAGCCAGCCACAGTCACAGCCATAGCCACAGCCACCCAGCCACAGTCAGCCAGTCAGCCATAGCCATATTTTTTGTGACCCAATTTGATCCTGATACCTAGATGTCACCTAGCAAGATTGTATTATTCGGCGGAACTTGCTGAGAAGATTACAAATGTTTCCATTCATTTGTGTGATTTCTGAGATCTTGGGGGTATCTCCCCGCCCCAGCGAAGGTGGCTCAGACCCGTGATCATGCGCTTTTTTGAAACAAACACGTGTTTTTAGTTGTCCATCCTTTGGCATGATTTGTCAATTGCTAACGCTGAAACGAAACGAAGTGGCGGCATACCGTTTCCGGCCATTTTTTTCAACCAACAACTCATGCTTGAACAACAAACAGGAAATGTACCATGGGAAATGCTGCTCTTAGTTCACAGCCTAAATTCTACAGACGACAATAGCGGGCTGAATGTGCTCTCTTCTTCAGTTACAAAAACTTTCTTGCAGGCTTCTTGTTTGTCAACTTTCTTGTTTGCCAACTCAAATGGCAGTTACGCATCGCCTCCTGAGCATGCCAGCAGCGAAGACTTCCTGAAAGAGCGAGTAAAATTGCATGAAATTCCAAACCTATGTAAATATTTTTCATGACATGGCTGGACAAACTCATTATATGTTACACAGAAATCATGCAAAACAACCATTGTCTGTGCTCCTGTCTTTTACACAGGAAATTAACTGTATTCACTGCTCTTATTTTAAATTCCATGTCACCATTGTAGTTTTAGTTCATGTTTCAGCTTCCTGGAGTCTATAAGTGAGCAAAATGACAAAATGTACATAAAAAGCTAATCAACCAACAACCTGAAGTTTTGTTCTAAAGAAAGCAGATATACGAGTTTAAAGGCAAAAGGCAGTAACATGCTTCAACAGTATCCAAGGTACAAGCCTCACTCAGTTTGGAATACTTCAAAGAATGCAGGATTAGCTTCATTACTGTTGACCCAGGTTCACATACCAAGTGATAACAGTAAGGATTTCCTTATCCTTTTTAAAGTTGGCAGCACCATTAGCGGTTGGTTTGTTGCAAACCACTAAAGCTTGTTCTTAAACAAGCTTTTGAGTATGCCAAGGCTGAAATTTAAAATTACCAGCAGCATTTCCTCCTTCACCATACACAAAGTAACATCATGACAAAGAAGGAGGAAATTTGCATTTGACCATAGTAATTGAAAAAGTGGGTGACTTTTTGGAGAACCCATTTCAGCACATGACCTCTCCACCCAGTGTGCAAAGTATGGCATTTTCAACGAGATCTTGTCAGTGCGAATCCAGTCATAGCCAGCCACAGTCACAGCCTCAGCCAGCCACAGTTGCAGCCAGCCACAGTCAGCCACAGGCAGTCACAGCCAGCCAGCCAGTCAGTCACAGTCAGTCAGTCACAGTCACAGCCACAGCCAGCCACAGTCACAGCCATAGCCACAGCCACCCAGCCACAGTCAGCCAGTCAGCCATAGCCATATTTTTTGTGACCCAATTTGATCCTGATACCTAGATGTCACCTAGCAAGATTGTATTATTCGGCGGAACTTGCTGAGAAGATTACAAATGTTTCCATACATTTGTGTGATTTCTGAGATCTTGGGGGTATCTCCCCGCCCCAGCGAAGGTGGCTCAGACCCGTGATCATGCGCTTTTTTGAAACAAACACGTGTTTTTAGTTGTCCATCCTTTGGCATGATTTGTCAATTGCTAACGCTGTTTTCAGGGAAGTGCTCTCAAGCAGACGGCTCTCACGGAGGAGCAATCGGCGGATGTGCCGGGGCACCCCCGAATACATCACTGCTGTATTGCTACTCGCCGCTGGCCGGCGCCACCTGTCATGGGAAGAACATTACATATCGCCTGGACCTATGCTAACGGCTATGTGCGAGGTGCCCTGGAATTCGTCAACGGCGCATAGCTGCTCGCCGTGTCTCCCTCCCACGTCGAGCTGATTGATATGGAGCTCCGTGCCGCAGCCAGAGTGGTCACAGGTTGCCCGCAGTCGAACCCTGTGGCTCTACTCATGACGAAAACGGGCCTATCGATGGCCCACTTTTTCCATTGCGTCCTGGTTGCCCGCATGATTTGCTGGACGGAATTGTTCCCTGCTGAAGACCCGCTCCGGGTTACGGTGGACACGACAGCCCCGAGACTCCCGTACTGTACCTCGGGGTGGCGTTGCTTGCTGAGGCCAAGAGGTCCGGAACATGGCCGGCCCGGCAGAGACCGCTGTGGAGGAGCGGTTGGGAGTCACTGCCCCGCCGCGGCTGACACTCGGGAGTCCGTTCGCTTCGATCTGGATGAAGGACCGGGTAGCCATCGCTCTGCTCCCGACTCCGTCTGACGTACAACCCCTGAACAACACTTGACTAACCTACCGAACCGGGCCACCTGGATCTGGCCAGATGGATTCGCCACCGCAGGCACGACGCTTGGAGGCGGAGGCATCCACATCATCCTGCCGTTCAGGTAGATCTGAGAGGTGCGTGCACCAGCTGGTGCACTGTGCTCCAGCACTCGAGCGGAGCTTGTGCCGTGCGAGCCACACTACTTGACTTCAGACGTCTAGAGTTAGAACCAGCCACGGCCCCAGTCATCGTTTGCACAGACTCCCACGTCGCCCTCTCTCTGCTCGCTTGGGGCGCCGCGGCACAGAGGGCACCTCTGGGAGCGGCCATATAGGAAATGCTCACTGCCATCGCGAATCGCCCACAGGAAGTCTGCCTGCAGTGGGTCCCGGCTCACTGGGGCCTGCCGGGAAATGGTGGACATAGTGGCGACAGAGGTCTCTGACCTGCCCCGGAACACCGCCCAAGTGGACGCTCGTACTGGTGGACGCGCTGTCAGAAAAGCTTGGGTCCTACCACAAGATGACGACGGAGTCGACCCCAACACCTGCGAGAACAGGTCGGCGAAACAACACTGGCCTAATGGCTATCACCGCAGTAACATGCGGCACCACGAGCTATCACCCATCGGTCGGTACAATCGTGACGTCGCGGTCACGGTGCGATAGCTCCAGACCGGGCGCTGGACAGGCTTGGAACAGTGCCTCGAACGGATGAGACACCGACCGACACCTACCTGCTCCCACTGCTGCAGCGAGGCCTGCTTCGTGACTCTTCGCTGGGGCGGGGAGATACCCCCAAGATCTCAGAAATCACACAAATGAATGGAAAGTGGGGCACCACGACGTAATGTATAAAGACTGTGGTGTTGATTTTTATCAGCTTAAATACAACGTCACCAGAGGCCAAACCAAGTCACCATACAGATATAAGGAGGATGAAAATTTTTGTCACAGCATCTGACGTACAAAAGTTTTGAAGAATGGCTGTGGCTGAATGGCTGTGGCTGAATGGCTGTGGCTGAATGGCTGTGGCTGAATGGCTGTGGCTGAATGGCTGTGGCTGAATGGCTGTGACTGTGGCTGTGGCTGACTGGCTGTGACTGTGGCTGACTGGCTGTGACTGTGGCTGACTGGCTGTGGCTGACTGGCTGTGGCTGAATGGCTGTGGCTGTGACTGTGGCTGACTGGCTGTGGCTGTGGCTGGCACTGGCTGAATGGCTGTGACTGTGGCTGTGGCTGACTGGCTGTGACTGGGGCTGACTGGCTGTGACTGTGGCTGACTGGCTGTGGCTGACTGGCTGTGGCTGGAATGGCTGTGGCTGTGACTGTGGCTGACTGGCTGTGGCTGTGGCTGGCTCTGGCTGTAGCTGGCTTTGGCTGGCTGGCTGTGGCTTTTGCTGGCTATGATTGTGCCTGGCATTGGCTGTGGCTGGCTGGCTGTAGCTGGCTGGCTCTGGCTGATTGTGGCTGTGGCATGCTGACTGTGGCTGTGGCTGACTGGCTGTGACTGTGACTGACTGGCTGTGACTGTGACTGACTGGCTGTGACTGTGGCTGACTGGCTGTGACTGTGGCTGACGTGCTGTGACTGTGGCTGTGGCTTTATTTCTGGCTGTCCTTTTTTACGGATTTCTTTGCTAAAAACAGTGGCTGTGGCTGGCTGGCTGGCTGTGGCTGTGGCATGCTGGCTGCTGGCTGTGACAGCCATTCAACCAGAGTCACAAGCACTAAAGCTTATTCTTAAGCAGGCTTTTGAGTATGCTGAGGCTGAAATTTAAAATATTTTAAAATTTCCAGCAGCATTTCCTCCTTCACCATACACAAAGTAACATCATGACAAAGGAGTTGTCACGAAATCGAAAAATCCCGGATATACACGTTGTAGGCCCTGGAAAGGTCATGAAGTGTAGCAAGTTTCAAATCGATCGACTAAGAAATGCAGCTTTTATAGAGCTTATTATTATTAGTAGTATTATTATTTTGGAATACGCAAAATAATCATATGTATTAAAGTCGCGTCACCAAGCGTCTCTTTATGCAGTACACAAAACGGGACAGAAGTATGCTGGAACGTGGCCTTGTAAAAAGTCCTTAACCAACTAACTAATAAGAGAGGTAGTATTGCATTGTGTGGGTAGCAATGTGTGCATTTTTCTCCCTGGTATATGAAAGATTGGTGAAATTTTTTAGAGGCTGGTGGTGCAAGAATTTTACATTGCTAGGGCGACATGACTAGCCTGCTGCCATTCTTTGCAGAGTGGCTCTCCACTGTGCAAGAAAAATGGGGTATCTCCCATTGGCAATGCATTGGAGATACCATTTTTGCACTGCAACACTGCCATTTTTAACAAAAAATACTATGAATGCCCATGTCAACACATGCATCCATGGCAAGGCATGACTGATGCATGCCTATGTGGCGGGACAGCACAATTCCAATACATAACAAATTCTGACAACTTCCAAGTACAACATTCAATTCAGCACTGTTCATTCAACATGTAAGAACACTCAGTTTAAAAATGGATGTTTTATTTTATATTTGAAGTTGTATTTAATATGCATTTTGCTTGGGTATAATGGGCAGCACCCATTATAGTCATGGCTTTCCCATGTATGTAGGTATTGCATACATAAATAGTAGTGTAGTATACGTATAATACAGCTTGTAATATGACCAGATTTGCTGGATGATATGAAACTAACTGATAATAATCATGCAATTGAGGAAATGTAAGTTAATCACATGGAAAGGACAGGGCAAAATAAATAAACCACACATCAATAAATGGCA
This sequence comes from Lepas anatifera, assembly GCA_034440635.1. NCBI lineage: Eukaryota > Metazoa > Arthropoda > Thecostraca > Lepadidae > Lepas > Lepas anatifera. The sequence continues at coordinate 376,569 of JAOTON010000396.1, forward strand.
ATAGACTCACATGGAAAACTTAATCTTCTGATACGAAAAATCATACATTTCTTCTCCAAAATCTCGATTGGGCCTGTCACTTCAGGTCCACAGAATGTGAAAATCACCATCCCATCCTACTGGCACATTAAATACGATTTCCAGGCTTCCAAAACTCCTCGCATAGTATCAAACTCAAACGCGCCACTTACGCATCCCCGAATTTAAACACGTATTAGTGGCAAACTATGATGCAAAATTGTTATTTTCTTTGCTGGACATATTCATCGATCATTTCTCTATTCAGAAAATTATATTACAATACCACCCTACCCCAAATCTACTCACAACACCCCATAACAAATCTCCAACTCACCTCCCCCATGCTATATAGACGGGGAGTTTCGGTTTGTTTGGTTGATATTTCGTCATCACTCGACAAGAACAAAAATGACCTTGACCGTTCTACCTTCTCTCTCTAGGGCCTTGGGAAAATCCAGCTCACCAGCACCGGGATGGTACAAGATCGGAGCACCTAAAACAATAACAAAAAATACTAAGATATGTAAAAAATTATTGAAAAAGACTCAAAAAAGGATCGAATTGAGGGCACCCAAAGCGAGCAAAACGCAATTGGAAATTTTAAGCACACAAAGAAGGTTCAGAACAAGATCAAACCTACTCGAGAATCCACGGAGCACAGGCCAGCACCACCTTCCCCCAGGAGGCCGTGTTATGTGGTGAGATATATATATGTATGATGATATGTATATATGATATGTATATGTTTGGTGTTGTGTGGTGTGAAATAACCAGCATTCTTCCCCATATCCCAAGATATCAATAGTTCCCCATACCAGGAGCAGGGGCGTACTTAAACGGAACGGATGAGACACCGACTGACACCTCTGCCTGATGTGTAGGGAAAAGTGGGAACTCAGACGCACGTACCGAAGACCCGTGTCTGTGCCAGACAGGTCTTCTGGGAAAACATCTACGGGTGTCAGACTCAGCATGATATGAAGATGCTAAAATGACCAGGTATTCCACTGAGAACGGCCATCTTATTGCGCTTCGGAACCGACATAACATCTATGAGGCGTCAACAAATTACGCTGAGTGTTTTCCCAAAACAATCATTTCAAATTGTGTTAGCTCACAAATGAGCATATAAAGTCCTAGGTATAATTCAGTTGATTCCAGCATACTTCTGCCCCATGTTGTGTACTGCATAAAGAGACGCTTGGTGATGCAACTTTACCTCATATGAATATTTTGCGTATTCCAAAGTCTCACGGAGTCCACCTGCAGCACAGCACAGTCACGGAGTCCACCTGCCACACAGCACAGTCACGGAGTCCACCTGCAGCACAGCACAGTCACAGAGTCTACCTGCAGCACAGCACAGTCATGGGAGTCCACTTGCCGCACAGTATAGTCATGGAGTCCACCTGCAGCACAGCACTGTCATGGAGTCAACCTGCCGCACAGCACAGTCATGGAATCAACCTGCAGCACAGCACAGTCATGGAGTCCACCTGCAGCACAGCACTGTCATGGAGTCAACCTGCCGTACAGCACAGTCATGGAGTTAACCTGCTGCACAGCACAGTCACGGAGTTCACCTGCAGCACAGAACTCTCTAGGGTCCACCTACCGCACAGCACAGTCATGTATTTCACCTGCAGCACAGCAGAGTCATGGAGTCCATCTGCAGCACAGTATAGTCATGCAGTCCACCTGCAGCACAGCACTGTTATGGAGTACACCTGCAGCACAGCACAGTCACAGAGTCCACCTGCAGCACAGCACAGTCACGGAGTCCACCTGCAGCAGGGCACAGTTACGGAGTCCACCTGCAGCACAGCACAGTCATGGAGTCCACCTGCCGCACAGCACAGTCATGGAGTCAACCTGCAGCACAGCACAGTCATGGAGTCCACCTGCAGCACAGCACAGTCATGGAGTCCACCTGCTGCACAGCACAGTCACGGAGTCAACCTGCAGCACAGCACAGTCACAGAGTCCACCTGCAGCACAGAACAGTCATGGAGTCCACCTGCAGTACAGCACAGTCACGGAGTCCACCTGCCACACAGCACAGTCACACAGTCCACCTGCCACACAGCACAGTCACGGAGTCCATCTGCAGCACAGCACAGTCATGGAGTTCACCTGCCGCACAGCACAGTCATGGAGTCCACCTGCCGCACAGCACAGTCACGAAGTCCACCTGCCGCACAGCACAGTCACGGAGTCCACCTGCCACACAGCACAGTCACTGAGTCCACCTGCCGCACAGCACAGTCACGGAGTCCACCTGCCGCACAGCACAGTCACAGAGTCCACCTGCAGCACAGCACAGTCATAAAGTCCACCTGCCAGACAGCACAGTCACGGAGTCCACCTGCCACACAGCACAATCACGGAGTCCACCTCCCGCACAGCACAGTTACGGAGTCCAACTGCAGCACAGCACAGTCACTAAGTCCACCTGCCGCACAGCACAGTCACAGAGTCCACCTGCCGCACAGCACAGTCACGGAGTCAACCTGCAGCAAAGCACAGTCATTGAGTCAACCTGCAGCACACCACAGTCACGGAGTTCACCTGCAGCACAGAACTCTCTAGGGTCCACCTACCGCACAGCACAGTCATGTAGTTCACCTGCAGCACAGCAGTCATGGAGTCCATCTGCAGCACAGTATAGTCATGCAGTCCACCTGCAGCACAGCACAGTCATGGAGTTCACCTGCCGCACAGCACAGTCACGGAGTCCACCTGCAGCAGGGCACAGTTACGGAATCCACCTGCAGCACAGCACAGTCATGGAGTCCACCTGCCGCACAGCACAGTCATGGAGTCAACCTGCAGCACAGCACAGTCATGGAGTCAACCTGCAGCACAGCACAGTCATGGAGTCCACCTGCAGCACAGCACAGTCATGGAGTCCACCTGCTGCACAGCACAGTCACGGAGTCCACCTGCAGCACAGCACAGTCACAGAGTCCACCTGCAGCACAGAACAGTCATGGAGTCCACCTGCAGTACAGCACAGTCAAGGAGTCCACCTGCAGCACAGCACAGTCACGGAGTCCACCTGCAGCACAGCACAGTCACACAGTCCACCTGCCACACAGCACAGTCATGGAGTTCACCTGCCGCACAGCACAGTCATGGAGTTAACCTGCCGCACAGCACAGTCACGGAGTTCACCTG
>JAOTON010000397.1:0-24302 GCA_034440635.1 Lepas anatifera
CACTGGAATCTGGTCGAACCCCCGCCACCGAGATGTGAGCGGTACTGAGTTTCTCTTAGATGTAGGCGAGATGAAGGCAGTAACAGGAAATAACATCAGCGTTGCTGATCAGGTGAGGCAACAAAGAAGAGATGAGCGCTATAACATGAAGAGTTAAAGATGATATCGCAAAAGTAGACGCCACATGGGCTCACAAATTTAGAAATGAACACCTAAAGAGCCACATAAAATGATTCACTAGTTATCACGGTGAAGCTGGGCATCAGGCAGCCACAAAGCCATCAAGCGCACTGTGTCAAGTAAATATACTGTAGATAGACATCAACATAGTACATCAAGCCTATCTACAGACGATACACATCAAGCGCACTGCATCAAGCAAATATGAAGACAAGCACAACCGTAGCTCACAGTACAATCATCCACAAAGCAACCGGCACAAGCATTATCATGTGACCCCCAGAGAGAGGCAAGGCAAAAGGCGAGAGAGAGAGAGAGAAGAGAGACAGAGAGAGACAGAGACAGAGAGACAGAGAGACAGAGAGAGAGAGAGAGACAGAGAGAGGGAGAGAGAGAGAGAAAGAGAGAGAGAGAGAGAGAGAAGAGAGAGAGAGAGAGTCAGAAAGATAGGAGTCATTCGAAGAAAGAGAGAGTCATTCAGAAAGATAGAAGAGCCATTCAGACAGATAGAAAGCCATTCAGACAGATGAAGAGTCATTCGAACAGATCGAGGAGTCATTCAGACAGATCAGGGAGTAATTGAGGTGATCGGAAGTCATTCAGACCGATAGAGAGTCATTCAGACGAACAGAGTGTCATTCGAACTGTAGATAGTCATTCAGACAGATATATAGTTATTCAGACAGATATAGAGTCATTCAGTCGAACCAGATAAAGTCCTTCAGACAGATATAGGAGTCATTCAGACAGATGAATGTAGAGTCATTCAGACAGATAGAGAGTAATTCTAGACAGATAGAGAGAGTCATTCAGACAGATGAGGCTAATTCAGACCGATGGAAGTAAATCAGACAGAATGAGGAAGTAATTCAGACAGATAGAAGAGTCATTCAGACAGATAGGAAGTAATTCAGACCGATGAAGTAAATCAGACAGATAGAGAGTAATTCAGACAGATAGAGAGTCATTCAGACAGATAGAGAAGTCATTCGAACAGATAGACAACCATTCAGACAGATAGAGAGCCATTCGAAGCCAGATCGAGTCATTCAGACATATGAGAGTCATTCAGACGAATGAAATTACATTCAGCACAAACTGAGAGAGAGAGAGAGTCATTTAGACAGATAGAGTCATTCGGACAGATAGAGAGTCATTCAGACAGATAGTCACTCAGACAGATAGAGAGTCATTCAGACAGATAGTCACATTCAGACAGGAAATAGTCATTCAGACAGATAGAGTCATTCAGACGAATGAGAGTCATTCAGACCGGGTAGAGTCATTCAGACAGATAGAGAATCATTAATACAGATAGAAGTCATTCAGACGAATGAAGGTCATTGCAGACCGATGAAGAGAGTCATTCAGACAGATAGAGAGTCGTTCAGGCAGATAGAGTCATTCAGGCAAGATGAAAGTCATTCAGACAGGCTAGAGAGTCATTCAGACAGATAGAGTCCTTCAGACGAATGGTAGTTCAGACAGATAGAGAGTCATTCAGACAGATGAGAGTCATTAAAGAGCATATGAAGTCATTCAGACAGAAGAAGAGTCATTCAGAATGAGATCATATGGGGTCATTCAGACATATAGAGAGTCATTCAGACATACGAAAGTCATTCGGAGCAGATGTTGTTTCAGATATATAGCCATCATTCAGACAAATAAAATCCCATTCAAGACAAAGTCACATTCGAACAGACGAGAGAGTCGTTCAGATGGAGTATAGAGTCATTAAGACAGAAGAGAAGTCATTCAGACAGATAGAGAGAGTCATTCAGACAGATGGGGAGTCATTCGGATAGATGAAAGTCATTCATGCAGATAAGAGGAAGTCATTTCAGACATATAGAGGCTGACCATTCAGACAGATAGTGAGTAATTCAGACAGATAGAGTCACTCAGACTGATGGGAAGTGTCATTCAGCCGGACCCAGATACGAGAGTCATTCAGACAGATGAGGCCCGCAGACAGGCTGGAGGCCATTCAGGCAGATGAGAAACATTCAGACCAGATGAGAGAGACATTCATACAGAAAAGAGAAGGCCATTCAGAACCAGATGAGAGTCATTCAGACAGATGAAAGTCATTCAGAGAGATAAATCATTCAGAAAGATAGAGTCATTCAAAAATATAGTCATTCAGACAGATGATAAAGAGTCATTCAGGCAGATGATAAAGTAATTAATAGAAAGATGATGTAATTATCAGACGATAAGTGAAGTAATTCAAAAAGAGCAGATGAATGGCAAGGAATTAATTCAGACAGATAGAAATAGATTCAGACAGATGAAGAAGAGTCGTTCAGACAATGGATAAATCATTCAAGGACACATAGGAAAGTCATTCAGACAAGATGAGACAGACCATTCAGACGAATGAAAGTCATTCAGACAGATAGAGTCATTAAGACAGATGAAAGTCAACTTCAACCTAAATAAAGTCATTCAGAACCAGATGAGAGTCGTTCAGATAGATAGGAAGAGTCATTCAGACGGATGAAAGTCATTCAAGACAGATGAGAGTCATTAAGACATATAAGAAGAGGAATCAGATTCAGACAGAAGAGAGTCATTCAGATAGAATGCAGGTCATTTCAGAAGCATATAGAAGAAATCTAATTCAGACATATAGAAGGAAGTCATTCAGACAGATATTCATTCAGTACCTAATATATGAAGAGTCATTCAGACAGATAAAATCATTCAGACAGATGTAGTCATTCAGACAGAACTGAAGAGGAAGTCATTCTAGATAGAGTTATAGAGAGAGTCATTAAGACAGAAAGAGAGTCATTCAGACCAGATGAGAGTCATTCAGACAGATAAGAGAGTCATTCAGACTAGATAGAAGATCATTCACAGACAGATGAAGTCATTAAGACATATGAAAGTCATTCAGACAGAAAGAGAGTCATTCAGATAGATATTGAGAGTCATTCAGACATATAGAAGTCATTCAGACGTATAGAGAGTCCATTTTCAGGAACAGATCATTCATTCCAAGAATCATACTACAAAATATTAAGACAGATAAAATCATTCAGACAGAGTCACATTCAGACGAACAGAGAGTCATTCAGATAGATATAGAGTCATTAAGACAGAAAGAGAGTCATTATCAATGACAGATGAACGAAGTCATTCAGACAGATGCAGAGTAACATTCAGATTGATAGAGTCCATTCAGACCAGATAGAAGTCATTCATGAATGAGAGTCATTCAGACATATAGGAAGCCATTCCAGACAGATGATAATGTCAGACAAGATAGAAGTCACTCAGACAGATGAGAAGTGTCCATTCGGACAGATTGAGAGTCATTCAGACAGATGGAGAGCCATTCAGATTCTTAGATAGAAGAGACATTCTGACAGATAGAGAAAGACATTCATACAGATGAAGAGACATTCAGACAGATAGAGAGACATTCAGACAAGATAGAGAGTCATTCAGACAGATAGAAAGTCATTCTGAGGCCAGATAGAGTCATTCAAAAAGATAGTCATTCGGACAGATATCGAGAGTCATTCAGACAGATAGAAGTAATTCATGACAGATGGAAAAACGTAATTCAGACGAGATAGAGAGTAATTCAGAACAGATAGAGAGTAATTCAGACAGATGAGAGTAATTCAGACAGATAGAAAGTCGTTCAGACGGATAGAGTCATTCAGACACATAGAGAGTCATTCAGACAGATAGACAGCCATTCAGACAGATAGAGTCATTCAGACAGATAAAGTCATTCAGACAGATAGAGAGTCATTCATACAAATAGAAAGTCATTCGGTTACAGATAGAGAGTCGTTCAGATAGATTGAAAGTCATTCAGACAGATAGGGAGTCATTCAGACAGATAGAGAGTCATTCAGACAGATAGAAGTCATTCAGACTTATAGTCATTCATACAGATAGTCATTCATACAGATCGAAAGTCATTCAGACATATATAGCCATTCAGACAGATATAGTAATTCAGACAGATAGAGAGTCACTCAGACAGATGAAAGTCATTCAGACAGATGAGAGAGTCATTCAGACAGAGAGAGAGAGAAATTCATACAAAGAGAGTCATTCAGACACAGAGAGGGTCATTCAGACAGATAGGCATTCAGACCGAGATATTCATTCAGACATAGAGATTCGTTCAGACAAAGAGAGTTATTCAGACAGAGATAGTCATTCAGACAGTGAGAGTCATTCATACGGAGTCATTTAGACATATTTATTCAGACACACAGTCATTCAGACAGATAGAGTCACTCAGAGTCATTCTGTGACATTTTTATTTTAGCATGGTCTATCAGCGCACACATTTTCCCTCTTAGAGGAACATTGAGAATTAGTGTGGAAGTTCAAGATCAGACCAGATGAAGCAGGGAAGGCCATTGAACCCAGCCATTGAAGCCCCGAACTCAACGAGAGGAAATCCAATTTGAAATTCAGCAGACAACTCGGCCACTCCAGCCCCGATATGCAACGGCTAAAAAGTGCCAGACATGAAAACTGGACGCGCCAGCCGCACTCTCTCGCAAGTGTCTCGTTCTGACAAAGATATCCGTCAAGGGCAATGTTTTATATTCCCACTCCATTTCGCAGAAATTCAACATCATGGTCAGCTTCACGCATATATTATAAGCTTGGAATGTACGATTCTAGAAACTACACTACTGTAAAACTTTTTTTGATTAAAAGAACTTCGGATGCAAAGTGGAGCTCAACGATATCAATCGTCGCATTTGTCGACAATGACCTCACGATACCTGTACTACTCGGAGAGCATGCAAAAACAAACTATACACGATTCCCAGCGACCTTTTCCTAGCCTAAGGACACCGAGAATATAACGCAGGCCTGCAGATGACTCACTGTTGACGAATTGTAAAATTCACGCTCGGCGCCACTCCGATTATAAGCGTGAGCGATCTTTTCACATGATACTATAATACTTTAGACAGACTTCACATAACTGGAAAGCACATCAATACTTCGTCTTACACGCAGTAAACACAAAAACCACATCAACATCGTTCCCGCCTATTGGTGAGAACTTTCAGTCAAAGTGTCCTATTCATTACGGTGCTCCACGTCAAAATGTTTGAACATACACGTTTTCGTCGAGAAATTAGACAGCTCTTTTCGTCTCCAGTATCGATCTTCTTCGTAATAAAAACTCAGCGTTTTAAAACACAGTGAAACTACAAACTTTCTTGAGGAGTGATCTTTCAACATCAAACACAGCGTTTCCACGCCATTGCATTTTGTGCACTCGTTACCTGGCAAACATGTCAAGCACAATTGAAAAACACAGCATCAATGCAAGGCTTGAGGTGCCCCGTTCGTTCTAATATCTTTACTCGTAGGCGTTCCATTCCTTCACCAAGTACGCAATGCGAACTCGAAATCACATCACAACATAAACAACATTCCACGATGCCATATAAAAGAGTCATGTATCGTAGCTGGAGAGCTATCCTTATCCCCTGATTCGAAATTGTTGTCTGCTGAACAGTTATCAATAAGCAGCATCACATGTGAATTTCCACGTGAATGTGTAGGCGGAATGATCAAAGCTCTGGTTTAAACGAGAATGGACATGCTTTACTTTCAGCTGAAATGATATTTTCTTTCATAAATGTCGAACACATACGCAAAAAGATGAAATCCATCCTGATGAATAAAACCAGCTCCATTATCTTTATCCATGGCACGAACGACACTGAACAGCATCTACGACAATTCTTGCACATAAGAAAATCGGCCCTTGGACCACATCATGTTCATTTACATGAACTTTTTTACAAAATAAAAAGTCAGGGCATTGAAAACACTGCATCACCATGGAATACCAGTCCACAGCAGTATCGGAAACAAAATATATTGCTTTATCGCGCAAAACCCAAAATACATCACCATCGGCGGCGACGTACAACACAGAATCTACACAACCATCTAAGAATCTGAGATCGCAAGCTTCAGAACCTGACATGCACGAGCACTTAACAGCCGGAAGCTCTCTAGCAAGAGCACTTCTTCAACGGTCAAACGTTACTTCATGATACTGAGCATGGTTCGACTATTTGCAGTACCTAAAGATGTATATGATTTTTCCTTATTTCGGATTGGGCCTTGCGGTTTTATGTTTATAGCAGTGCAGGTGCAAGGAATGTATTTCTGTATATGATTTTAAGTCCGGATGTGATGCGGTTTGTCCGTCAACGTAAAAAGATCGATCCACAAACAGGTTAAAGTGAACATTTTTGGAATTCACTACAGTCGGCAAAAACATAACGCTTTTCTAATCGGCCAAAATCAAACTAAAAGCGGATGAAACATGGTTGCATTGGGGGTAGTAACCGGACTTGACGCCTTGATCCCCCTGAACGAATCTTGGTACAGGCATTGACCTTGAAGTCATCGGTACCCTACCTTCCCTCAGTCACCCCGAAGTATTTCTTATCTACCAGGTCTCCTTTATCCGCCTAAAATACCCCCCTGATGTGCCCTCGCCCGTCGTAGCCTGTATTAATGTCATTTTATTTCGAAGAACAAATTTGAGAAAATTCAGATCAAGAGGATTTGAGTTAATTCTATTATGCCAGTAGTGGTAGTATACACTATCTACCAAACTCTTTGATTATTCGATTAATCATTTCAGTTTAGGGCGCGCAAAACTACCAGATCATATAGTACCCTCTCAAAACCCGTTTCAAAAGTAAAAAAAGAAACTTAATTTCACCCCGTTACTTTGTTCCAAACAAATATGATGGCAATACCAAGTGTCCACTGTGAATCAATGTGCAGCTAAAACGAACGTATCAATATTTTGTTAGTAAGATTAAATGAAATGAAGTGCCCTTGGGAATATTTTCCTAAATGTTGAGGAAATTGAGGTAACGTTGGAGGAAAGCATAGATGAGGACCGGACAGGGCATTCAAAGTTGAGGGCTTTGCATAAAGGGATATATGAGCACACGAGTGAGACAGGGGTAAATGAGGACAGAACAGAGCCAAAGAAGGCTATGACCGAGCAGACAAAACAAGACAGGGCAAATGAATATCAGGGACCAAAATGCGTGGACAGAGCTGAAGAGCAGACGAGAGAAGGCAAACATGGCAGACGAGGGAGGACAAAGAGCACGAAGGCGAAAACACGATACATGCGAAATCTTAAAGGGAACATTAAAGGGAAATGAGGCACCTTGGTCGAATCCTGTAATTTAGTGTAATTAGGCGTACTTTTAGCCGAAAATAATGAAACCACTCATGATTTCTCTGAAAAATGTACAATAAGCTCAATATCTTGATTTTTAAAATACTCCTCTAGGAAAATATATAAATATCTGCCTGTAGATGATGTCATGATCTGGCAACCACTACCATACTCCAAAACGCTTCAAGGGCTTCGATTGGCTGATGCTCATCGTGACGTCAGGATATGTCGTCACACCAGCAGCTCACAACAATGGACGCCTGGTGAGAGGTACATGAGGGGGTATATTTCGGGTAGGTTTTAGTTTTTTATACGGAAATAACGAGTTCCAAGACAAATGATATATAGAGTACCGGGTTTTCCGACTTGCTTTACAGCTTGGCTATCTCAGTTAAAATCACGTTATAGAGGTGCCACATTCCCTTTAAAAGGACATAGAAGATGAACAAAGGGACACTGACAACCGAAGGCGATGGGGCAAGGCAAGCGAAGTGGGACTGGATGACAGACGAGAAAGGGCAGGATACGTGGGGTAACGACACATCATCTGAGGATACTTTAGCACGCACAAAGGACAGCGCAAACGACAGCAACGACATGGCAGATGAAAGAAACTCAAGGGCAGACGAGGGGGGTGACACGACACCAATAACTTAAGGAGTGGATCTAGGGGGTTCAATCTAGCCGTGGCGCCAAAAAGTGGCAAAATAGTGCCAACTACTATCCGATTTTGATTTGTTTTCTTACAAAAACTGGTTTTTCACTATTTCACCCGGACTATCCTCCCCAGTTTTCATTAGATTTGACTATGGATCGGTTTACTTACGTTTAGGGACAAGCCTGAGCACATACAGGTAAACGAATCACACAGAAACATTGATTTTCCACCAGTCAGAGCTGCTACACTGCTGCTTCTTATGGCTTTTTATTAGGCGTTCTGTGCATAGCACCTTTGCCCGCCTCTAAAGGAGTGTGTGGGAGAATTTTAGAATTTTGTGTGAGAGCAAGCTACGTTAGTCTGTTAAAGCAATGGGAGTTATTTCGAGTAATGGGTTGCAAGATGTTTTAGCTTGCAAATGGACAGTCGTGGGAATGGCATAGCCATGCCAAGGAGGTCTTTTAATAAGTTTAGACCCTCAGAGTGCGAAGGTTATTTCTGTGGTTGAAGACCTTAAACTTAGAATTTGGAATTTAGAATTTAGAATTTTGTGTGTCATCTATTGATGTCCGCTTGTATACGTTACTCGAAAACCTCCGTTAGCTCCAATAATTTTTGTATTTTAGAAAGTGCGCTAAACACCTGGCCAGGGTGCCGCGAATTTACCCTGCAACCCGGAGGTGAAGTTGCAGCTCCCTCTCCGGCTGGGCAGCCGCCGCATGAAGAAAGAAGTGTGAGAGGATAGTTACATTGTTAGTAATAGTATAGGTGTGGTTAGTATAGACCCGCAGTGAAAGGTATCACTGCGGTGAGAGAAATCTAACCTATCTAACCTAACCTGATTTCAAAGTTAGCCTAACATAACCTATCCTTAGCCTACAATGAACCATTTAAAGGTTACAAAACTATTGCTTAAATTTCGCAGTGGATCATCTATGATTGGGAAATAGGCAAGTCCTACTTTGGGGGTGCACCATGCACCCTTCATCATATATACTGGGAGTGGTGATTTATAGAAACTTCTCTGGCCCAGAGTCCTTTAGGAATGTAAAGACTTTTCGAGTAGCTCAGGATGGTCGTTACCGAGCAGAGTTTTTAGGTCTACAGGGATGTTTTGGATTCGGCAGTAATCTAGCATGGGTTGCCGATGGGTATTGTGCTGGGGACAATCGATGAGAATGTGATAGGGATTCTCCATTGCGTCGCAGGTACCACAGGTACCCGCGTTCCAATAGGCATTTAATTTTGTGTGTCCATTTCTGAGTCTGGTTAGAATAACCTCGCGCCGGCGACTCTTTTGGTTGGAACTGGGCCAGTAGCCGATGTTAGGCTTGATATAGAATAGGTGGGCGCTGTGGTTTTGTAGTCCAGTTATTTTGAATTTGCTTCCGGATGGTGTCCTGGAGGAGAGCTTTGCTATCGTCTCCAGACCACGTTAAGAGTGCGATCTCTCTAAGTTCTAGGGACTTTTTTGCCTGCTCATCGGCCTTTTCATTTCCTTGAATTTTGCAGTGGCCGGGATCCAAAGAAAAGAGACATCAGGGTATCATCGATACCTTTCTGAATATCTGCTATAACGTGGTGGCTGGGGTTGACTACGTTACTGACGGCCTGCAGGACAGATTTAGAGTCTGAACAGATGACGGCTGAGTTGATATTTTGGGTTCTGATTATGGCTAATGCATTTAGGATGGCAACAGCCTCGGCTGTGAAGATGGAGCAGTTGTCCGGAAGTCTTTTCTGAAGGCAAATATTTTGCCCCCAGATGCCGAGGCCTACTTTTTCGCCTATTTTGGAGCCGTCTGTAAATATAAAGGTCTTGTCCGCGTTACAAGATCGGAACTCTAGGAATTTTAGGAGACTTCTTCCTCTGAGGAGTCCGTTTTGCAGGAAGTCAAAAGAAATTCCACTTTGGGCTCTTTTCGAGTCCAGAAGCGGGAGAGTGGGGGTTTGCCTATTGTCGCTGGCAGTGCAAGATTTAGACTTTCCAGGGTTTTCGCTACTCTGTGCTTAAATGGGGCCACTTCTGTAGAGTGGCTTTATTTGCTCGTCTGGGATGGGCAAAACATTGTTTTACTGGGTGATTTTCGGTGGATTGAACCTTGATGTAGTAAGAAATAAGCTGGGCGTCGCGTCTTGTCTGTAGTGGGCACAGCCCGCTATCAGTTAACAGGCTGGTGATGGGGGATTCTCTGAGCGCGCCTGTGGCTGCCCCGGATACTGGCGTTTTGGACTCGCTCTAGCTTTAATTTATTGGTCTTGTTCGTCGAGTCAAAAACGAACGAATTATATTCGAGAATGGACCGAATCAGGGACTTGTAAGAGCATAAGCAGGGTCTTTCGATCCCCGCCATACTCTGTGCCGCCGAGCATGCGGAGAATGTTGACTCGCTTTTGACAGCTAGAGACGACTTTGGTGATGTGCTCATTGAAACTCAATCGGAAATCTAGGGTGACGCCCAAGAATTTGAAGCTATTGGTGCATTCAATAGGTTTACCCGAGATTTGGAGGCCGTGGAGGGTCGTGTCTGGAATGCGCTCTGGCAAAGACAACGACTGATGATTTTTCCGCCGAGTGATAGACCCATTAAACTACACCAATTATTGATGTCGTTTGAGGCTATCCTGCAACTGCGTAGTTGCGTGTTGAAATTCTGGTTCATTATACCGCCTGGTATCGATTGCAGTGGCTTTCCAAATGGCGACATCGTCCGCGAAGAGGGAGTAATTTATTCCAGGCGGTAGCTTTTTGGCGAAGAGATCATTGATCATTACTAAAAAGAGGGTGGGGGACAGAACGCTACCCTGGGGTGTGCCTTGGTCCTGGGTTACCAGGTAGGAGAATGTGGTGCCACAGCAGACTTTAAATTTTCGGTCCTTGAGGAAGTTTTCAATGAATTTTGCAAGGTGGCCACGAATTCCTAGCTTGCTTAATTTAAACGTTGATAAGTTGTTAAGTGCTGCGGCGAGGAGCATGATGATGAGTTGTTAAGATGTTCCCTGGCCTCTCCCCTCGAATCCGGAAATGTAAAAAACACTGAAGATTGTATATTCGGGCACAGCCCTTCATCAGAATCGTGGAGTAAATATCAATAATTCTCAGTCCTAGTATAGCCAGACCTCGAATATTCGAGGTCTGGCTATCTAGGACTGAAAGTATTGATATTTACTCCACGATTCTGATGAAAGGCTGTGCTCAAATTGCAATCTTCAGTGTTTTTTATTTCCGAATTCGAAAACAGGAACATCTTAACAACTTTGCTTAATTTAAACAAAGGGCGTCTTTTTTGTACGCGATCGAACGCCGATTTAATGTCTAAGAATGCAGCTATTGTTACTTGCTTTTTGTAAAAGCCATTTTGGATGTCACTGACTAGTTTCACCAAATTGTCAGTGGTGGCTCGCCCGCACCGGAAGCCTGATTGCATAGCATCAAGCTTCTTTTCGAGGATCTCGTGAAGTCTAACGTTTACCATGCGCTCGACAAGCTTGCTAGCACAGCTAGTAAGCGAAATTGAGGCGATAACCTTTTGGGTCTGTTTTTTCTTTGCCAGGTTTTGGAAGGGGAATGATAATACTCTCTCGCCACGATGTGGGGAAAGAGTCGCTAAGAAACATGTTGTTAATGGCCGAAAGCAGGTACTTTAGTGCTGTTTGGCTGAGGTGCCTGAAGAAAGAGTAGTGAATTTCGTCAGGGCCCACTGCAGTGTTTCTACACTTGCTAATGGCGTAATTTAGCTCGGTCATTGTAAATGGTACATTATAATACTCTTGATTACCATAATTGATGAATATGTGCTTTTTGCACCATTCTGCCTGGTCTTTGGAGCGCTGGCTGTATGAGTTATTAGCTGCGACACTGGCGTAATGATCAGCAAATTTATCCATGACTTCCCTTAGGTTCGGTGATGGGTTGGCCAGCTATTTCTAGTTGAGGGAAAGGTCCACGGGGTGGTCGCTTCGCAGAGAAAGCTCTAATGGTTTTCCAAACTTGGGTGGTGGGAGTGAAGCGGTTGAATTTGGAGGCAAAAGAGTTGAAACTGTCCTTTTGAACCCGCTTGCACGTGTTTCGAAAGTGTTCTTTTGCTGCCCGAAGTGCGGATCGAGTAGGGCTGTGTGCCCTCCTCTCTTATGCCTTGCGGGCTCTTATCATTTGAGCTTTGGCGTGTACCGTCTCTGCGTTCCACCATGGGGCTCCGTTTTCTTTCGGGGTCCTCTGGTTTTGGTATTGCTACTTGTGCTGCTGAGCTTATGGCTCTTAGTATTAATTCAATGTCTGCCGAGTGTGGGTCACCTTCGGTGACCAGTGTGAATCGACCTCTGCCTCAAATTTTGTCCAGTCCGCTCGTTTTAGACTCCAGGAAGGGGTAAACAGATCAACGCGGTCGAAGGTGCTCCGTGGGGATATCAATTTTGATTGGGAGGTGATCGCTCATGCCTGGGTTGTCTTCGACATCCCAGGTAAACAGTGACGCAATTCTAGGCGTGCGGCACGAAATATCAATGGCTGAGTCTAAATGTCCGCTTTGCGTTGCTTGGCAGGTTGGTGCGCCGTTATTTAGGATAACTAAATTTTGAGAACCTATTGCGTCATATATAATTTCACCTCTACGGTTTGGCGTGGCGCTGCCCCAGGATGGGTGGTGACCATTCAAGTCTCCAAGTAATAACAAAGGCCCGTTTATTTGATTAAATAGTTGTGCGAGTTCCCGATCCGTTGGATCAGGGTCGCAAGGGGATATGTATATTGAAACAACCGTCGATTGGACGTGTTGTATTTTTCAAACTAATAGCTACACAGTCCAGTGATGTTACCAAAGGCACGTGACTGTGTGGGATGCTATTTTCTATTAGGATGGCTGTGCCTCCCTTACGGACAGCAGCGTTTACGTTATGGCGATACCAAGAGTAACCCGAGATTTTGTTTTTATCGTTATCTTTATCAGTAAAGTGGGTCTCTTGTAATGCTGCTAGTGCCGGTTTTTTCTCAGCAAATATTGACGAAAAAAGCGGAAATTTCCCGATAAGGCTATTTTTATTCCATTGCAGAATTGAACCCATGGTGGTTTTTAACGTTTGTGCTTAGGGGATCTACGCTTGCGAAGGTTATAGGAGCACCTGCTGCTACTACTATCGCTAGCAGGAGAAACTGGGGTGGAGTGCCTAGAAAAGCTAATTTTCCTTGCTACGGGTGAGCTGCCGGGGCTGGAGGAGCCGGGGCTGGAGGAGCCGGGGCTGGGGGGTTTCCAGGAGGGAGCTCTGGAAGTGTTTATAACAGTTTTTGCAGAGCTCGTCTCTGATGCACTACTGAGTGTCAGAGACGGTCTCTGTCCCGGACAGCTCGTGGTCAGACTGACTTTTGTCGTCTGACGTTTCAAGATCACTTGAAAACTGAAACTGCATAAAATGACCTATGAGGTCAGGTTTGGGATCCGCAAGTGCGGGTGGTCGGTGCTGTTTGGAAAGAAGCATCGCTTCTTTCCAAGGAGAGAGGAGCAGTTTCAGTTTGGGTTGAAATGTTTACTTTTTGGATTTTGGTTTGAGTGGCAGCCGTTTTACCCTGAGGGGGTGGGCTGCCACTCTTTGAAGAGGCCTTCTCGGGGCCTGCCTTTGGCGGCGCCTGGGAAGGGAGCACCGGTGAATTTAGAGTGCTTGGGGGCAGGTAGCGAAGGGAAATCAGACTTGTCAGGCACTCGTGCAGAGTGGCTTTGCCACCCTGCTGCGGGTGTCAGGTCTTCCTGGTGATTTTGGGTGCCTGAGGGGCGGGAGGATTTTCGGTCGGAAGACCTGGCGGAGAACTAGTGCGGGTCGGGAGATCCTCCCAGCCCGCAGCGGGCGTCCACCTACGCCAAAAAGTGATTGCGCCACGTGGTGGGGGAGGGGACGGACGGCCTGATGGGCGCCAAGAAAAGGGGCTCCATTAGGGGGCGGATGTGGCGGCTTGTGATTTTGGGTGGCTGAGGCTGCTTCGAAATGGGGTGTTCCTGGCCGGCTGTGCTGGGGGCTGCTGTGGTGGCCTTGCTACCACAGCTTTTTGGGACTGTGCGGCTCTTTTCTTTTTGCAGCACTTGTTTGCGGGCCAGGTCAAACGGGAGCTTTTTTCCTCAGCCAGAACGTTAACCTCTTTTTCTCGGAGCCAGGTCGGGCACTTGGGATTATCTGCCCCATGAGCGCCGCCACAGGCAGCGCACTTGAGGCTTTTAGAAGTACAATCTTTAGTGCGGTGCTTAGCACTGCACTTGCCGCATCGTGGGGTGGGGTTCTTACAATTTGTTTCTACGTGCCCGTACCGTTGACAAGTTTGGCAACGAATAGGGAGAAGAGTAGTACGGCCTAACTGGAGTAGACACGGTCGCCCAGTTTAATTTAACCGCAGTCATCCCGACACTTTGTGTCGAAGGTGACGATGAATCGGTGGTCTCTTAGACGTGGGTCTTTTTGCGTAGAATTTTTGTTGGGGTTCAACTTTTCAGGGGCTAGCACATTTTGACCTTTAAAGTCAAAACTGTGCTCAAGGTCCACATCAGAGAGATGGGACACTTCCGGGGCATTGATGATGCCCCGGTAGAAGATAAGGAGTGATGAACCGAAAAGATAACTGGTTTTGACCCAAAGATTTTGTGGCCAGCAGGGCTCAGGTAGATTCCTGATTTGAGGTTTTGATCCAGGATATCTTTTTTGATGCTTGATGATCTCAAAACTACCTTTCACTTTTTGGCTGATGGCCTTATCCAGATTAAAAGTAGACTCTTTGGCCAAGTTTTGGTGCGTAGAAAGGTAGGTGCCAACCAGCCAAGCTCCGCTTGGCAGGTTGGCTTTGTTCAAACAGGGGGCTGGAGGGACGGAAGAGAGAGTTGAAGCCATGGTTGTATGAGTGGTACGTTTAAGTTTAAATGAGATACTTGGTATTAGCTTTGCTAACACCTTTTGGGTAGAAATGGCTAGAGAAGTTGAATTAAGAAGAAAGGGGTCCTACTGTTACTATCAAAGCTAATGGGAGTATTAACCTAGCTAGGGTTGGGTGTGGGATTCTTATCCTAACTGGGGAGTGCTTGGTAAAAGCACCTGGCCTTAGAAATGTGTGTGCAAAAGGCTGACTCAGCCACTAAGAGAGGGGTTTAAGCCGGAGGAGGAGGCAGGTGCCTCTTCGGGTCCTTAACAGGGGCCTAGGTGGCTGACTCAGCCTCTAAAAGGAGCCTGACAGGGGCCTATGCTGGTGAATCCCTAGGGGCAGGTACCGTGGTACCCTTGCACAGACGCAGCCCGGGTGGAGGGTTTCAGTGGGGACCCGCTTCTATTAAGCGGGGTGAAAGTGAGATGGCCTTGCGTTATAGGGATTTTAGCAATGGAGGACCGATAGGTCAGCCAAAGCCACACGCCCAAGGACTGACGAGGTCAACAAGCGTGCTCACCCCGGGACAAACGTCCCACCACTCCAGGTTTCCGGCCGAAGAGTAAAAGATATAGTAGAGAAATAGTAGGGTTATGGGACTGAGAAGAAGAGGTACCCAGGTGGCCGGAATCCAAGAAACCAAGACCACCTGGACCGATAGGGTAATTACCGAACAGACCAGCTGACGTCCAACAGCACCACACCAACCAGCTGTAAAAACAGCGGCTGGTGAGGCCGGCTGGAGTCAAAGTACCGCACCGACCAGCTGTAAAAACAGCGGTCGGTGGGACAGACCGGTCGCAGCGAAGACTCAAGCCGGGAGCAGGTCTTGAAAAAGTCTTCTACTCCTTCTTCTTGTCTTCGCAGCGGGAAACGCAGCAAGCAGCAACGACAGCAAGCAGCAACGACACCAGACCTGCCGGCAAACGCTCAAGCAGGGTGTCAGTCAGGCAAGCCCTCCTCCAAAACTTCGTGCTGCACTGCCACAGCAGCAAGTGTCGCGGGCACACCAACTGGGCGGGCGAGAGGCAATTATTGCAACCCTAAGAAATGTTGCTACAAAAAGGACACAAATTTCCTCCCATGATCGCAACAGCACGCTTAACAAGAAAATAGAAAGGCCCAGTCAAAATAATAGCTTAATATTCATAAGACCGTATCTAATGCAGATTACCCATGATTTACAGCTCAACGTCCACGTCCGATACGTTAGTCACGGCGAGTTCTCCACGAATTGCACCAGTCGCTGTCTCTTCGGCTGCCGCCCACCTGACAGATTCCACCACGAAGGAAGGAAACACCAGTCTTCATATCCTGAAAAAAACAGTGAATACAATCAGCAAGAGTCCCCGCGTCCCCTGGAATGCATTTCTTTGATTCTACCATAACATTGAAGCTTGATACAGAGTTATTAAAGTTATTTTCATGAAAATAGAAATGTGAAACATAGGGACCGAACCTTAAATCTTCTAAAAAAACATTATCAGCAGTTTCACGATGCAATTCAAATCAGGGCCAAATTCTGGTCCAAAGGTTTAGGAAACCCATTGGGACGAAGTGGCTAAATGTGACAGTTCAAGGGTTATTTGATGCAGAGAATTCGCTTAATGGGGGTCTGAAGTCGATTCTTAGCACGTATCGTATGGAAAGCAAGTTCTGAAATTTGATCCCGTTTTCTTTAGCCGAAAAGTGAATTACGACAATCTTATGGGGAAAGGTCATCATCACCATCATCTTTTTGTTTCTTTTACCAAAATGACAGAAAGAGCGAAAGTGGAGGGATGAGTAGCACACAGAGCGAGCAAGCATAACAAAAAATAGGTAACAGTGAGCAACAGAAAATAAAATAACTTTTCCAGAAGACAAAGCAGCAAATACCAAAATAAATGAGTTAGCGTATTTCCAATTCAGAAAGTAGAGGTACACCGGTTTTGATATTGAACATAACGCGCTAAACAAAATAACAAAAAGAAAAGGAAACAACAAAACAGAGCAAAGAGACAAGAGACAAAAAACACGAAATAGGCTGACATGAGACAATAAAACAAGAAAACATACTTACATTAGTGCAACAAAACTGTTAGACAAACTGTGAAGACATAGTGACAACGAACATGCTGGGGTCTAATTATAGCTTTCCGAATGCTCAGTTTACCGTTTAAGTTTGTTGGTTTTAAGGCCCACATATGGAGCTGAAACTAAAACTATAAAAAACGTAGGGATAATGGTGAAAAAACAGTTATGTGGATTTTAGACGGTTGATGGGACTTCAATAGGCGAGATGAGAAATATGTTGCCGACGTTGAGCATCGCCGGGACCCGCACTGCCGGGGTAGTTATCAGCCTTCACCTCCAACCCAAATCCCAGTTCAGACATCGCAGCATCAGCAGATATGGGCCCTAACTCGTAGAATGAGGTGTTCCCGTCCGGGATCCACACTATTGAGGAGGTCCTGGACCCACCTCTCGAGCAGGACCGCAGCAAGGATGAATGGGTCCATCACGTGACGCTTACAACACCACCCGGGCACGGTCCTATGACAGCAGGGTAGTGAGCATCAGCATCGCCGAACCCAAACTAAGCCTTCCGACGGAGACCACCTTCAAGTGGTGGAAGATGTGAGCCCTCGGGCCCACCGCAACTGGTTGCCCCAGCCGCGGAAACCAAACGGCCTCCCGTGCCCTCTCCGAGAGGACTTGCTGGCGGCATCCCGCCACCGTCGTCGCTTTCCCAGCCTCCCGGATTTGGCAAAATCAACTTGTTTTTCTCCACCCCGGGGCTACGACATGCCCACCTTCGGATCCGGGTGCCGCGCACCTGTACGCGGCCCGGCCAACTAGATGAGTGATCAGCCGGCCGCGTCCTCCTCCGTGAGCGCCGGCGGAGGGGGTGATCACCGGAGGCCGCCGAGGGGACAGCACAGAAGACGGGCCCAGAACCGATGCTACCGCCGCAACCGGCATACACGAAGTCTCCTTCACATTGTTGTCTGAAACGCCGAGGGGATCCGGGACAAAATCCCGGTACTCAAAAGCTGCCTTCGGACGGTATCCGCGGACGTCGTAGCTGTTCAGGAGGCCTAGCTTCCTGTCAAGACTGCTACCCGCATACCCGACTTCCAAACTCCGGCGTTCAACCGCAGGGCGCGAGGCAGAAGGAAAGACGCAGCGGTCGTCAGGAATGGCGATGTGGCGTTCTACCTCCAGGCGGATCTCCACTTCGAGCCTCTGGTGGGCCGCCCTCTGGACACGGCTGACGACTCGACTGAGGTCTGCAGCGTGCGCGTCCTCGGAAAGCGTCCGCTCTTGATTTGGAACTTGTACCGGCTTCACATCAGGTCAGCGGAGAATGACGATCGTCAGGACTGATTCTCTCCCGATGCCGTCCCGCACAACGGCTACTTCATTGTTGTCGGAGGCCTAAGCGGCCACCACCCTCTCTGGGACTCTAACATCGAGACTGCAGACCCCATGAGGCGACGATTCGATGATTGGCTGGATCGCGTCGGCTGGAACACACTTAACAGTGAAGCACCGACGTTCCTGAGCTATCGCACTGGCAGCCGGACTGCGCCTGACGTGTGTGGCCTGCAGCTCAGAACTCGCTAGAAGGTCGTCATGGCGACTCGGCCAGGATCTCGGAAGCGACCACCTGCCAAAGTTGGTCGAGGTGCGAAGCTCGAGTGCCCGCCTAACCGAGTCCGGAAGCAAGAGTCCCACAAGGCCAACTGGAAGCGCTTTTCGTGATGCCGGTGAGGCTGCCTTGTCTGAAGCGGTGCCTCCACGGGCCTCTCCACCAAGCTCTGATCGCCTGGATCGGATCCTGCACTTCGGGCCACACTACAGGAGCCTCAGAACAAGGGTGCGACCTCGCATTACGGAGCTCCGTCAGCTGACTGGCCGCCACTGGGGACTCGAAGAGAGTTGCTCCGGACCGTTGCCAATGCCTACGTGCGCAGAGCCCTAGAACACACCGCGGAAGCCTGGGTTCCTGCCGCCACTGCGCCCAACGCACTTCTCTTGGAGCGAGGGAGTTGAGAGCCGCGGCACGTGTGATCACGAGGACCTATCTCCCTCCGTCACACGCGCTGATGGTGGAGGCAGGCCTGGCTCCGGTAGCCGCCAGTTGCAAGACCCTGGCGGCGCGCTTCCTCGCGAAGTCACTGACCCTCCCAGAAAACGACCCACTCCGAGCGGTGGGTGAAACCACAATCCCGGCGCGCCTCTCCTCGGTTACAGGGTGGCAGGAGCTCAGGCGCGCGGTCTGGCTCGCGGCAGGTATTACTGCCCCTGGTGAAACCCCTGCTACCGCAGCGCCCCCCCCCCCCACCCCCCGTTTGAAGGGATTGCATCGTCGGTGATTTTCAACCTTGATGTGGGCCAAAACATACCGGGAGGATCATCGTCCACGAAGAAGGAAGCGGCGCTCTTCCAACTGACGGCCCTACCACAGTGTGCAATCTGAGCTTGGACGGATGGCTCCGCTGACGGAGGCGTCTTGAACAGCGAAGCCGGAACATTCATCGAGGAGCCGGGTGAACGCCACGAGCTCCGAGCCCCCGCCGGCAGGCTCAGCTCCAACTTCCGTGCGGAGCTTTTTCGCAATCTCGGCATCATTGCGCCTCCTTTGCGAGCTTCTGACTTGTGTGGACGACCCCATTGTGATATGCACTGACTCCCTGTCGGTCCTGGCCTCGCTCCGTGCCAGCCCCGCAGAGCAAGTCATCCCGCTCGGGGCTCAGATCTAGGAGGCCCTCTCGACCATCGCTAGAGGAACCGGCAAGTAATTCTGCAATAGGTCCCCTCCCACTGCGGAATCCTGGGAAACGAGAGGGCAGACGCGCTTGCCAGGAGGCCTCTGCCCTTCCCCAGAAACAGGTGCCGGTGGACGTCACCATGGTGTCCCGGGGGGATGCCAGAGCGACGAGGTCTCACTAAATCAGAGCTTGGCCCGCCGGCTGGTACCACTCACTCATGGGAGAGGAAGTCCCGCCGCCTCTGCCGGTGTGTATGCGTGTATTGGGGCTTTAGGGAGCTTTCAGCGTCTTGGCCATTTCGCGCCCATCATTATCATATTAGATTTCAACTATATACGGTCTGCAAAAGCTACTTAGAAAGAGGCTAGCATAAGTCATTGTTCAGCAAGAACAGCAGCTTAAAAAAACCGATGTGCCGAGATTCTACCTAAGTTTCCCAACTTCTTCCGTCGTACATTTCTGATACGCACCAAGCCGTACGTGCATCCCATCCATGTGGTGGTCTCTCCGTTCGCTCGGGATATCCGAGACCCTTGGGCGGAGAGCTGCGAACGAAAGTTGTGTTTCTGTTCATCTATGTTTCCCGGGCTCTTGGACCGGAATGCCTTTCATCACTAATAGAAGGGCGTGACACATCTTGCCAACATTTTGATTTATCCAAAATTTTCTTAGGACCCTGCTTGCTTTATTTTAATGGGGAACTCTTTATGCACTCTTGGCACTCAGATTTTCTTTCCCTTTGTGTCAAGGAAAGAAATCTGGTTTTGTTGTTTCTTCGTGCCGTGTTGGGGGATGCCTTTCCTGAGCTTGAACAAGGGGAAAGTCTTCGTTTAATTTCACGGGACTGCCATTTGTTTTTGGTGGCGGTGTTTGTGTCGGCGGTGACGGTGGCCGGGTATGGCGGAGGCATAGGTGCAGAGTCGCTATCTGCGGGTGTTGGGATAGCGCTGCACTTTGCTCCTTTCGCAAACTGCGCCCGTTTGGTGGTGCTGAGGCAGAACGTTCCAACTGAGCAGCATTCCCCGTGTCAGGGACTGGCTGCTCCCCACTCACATCAGGCCCTGTAATCTCCCAGAATGGTCCGCTGGTGATGCGGCGCCCGACGCAGGCAAACCTTCCTCGAGATCCGCTTGGGTGCTCTTATCCGTTGAGTGCCCACTCTGATTGTCAGGCATCAGTACTGATGGGGATTTAACAAAGTTGGCAACTGGGTCAGTCTGAACGGACTTATCAGATGTGATCCTAACTGCACCAGTCTGGGTACTGAAGTGGTTGACTGGTTGTGGCACCCGTCCACCGTAAATGCTAATGAAATCACGGACTGATATGTGCATGACATCTCGCAAGGAGGAATCAAGGTTGACGGGAGATCTCGATTGCACAGTGCCTCCCACGAGGGCATCGCGATAGGATGAGGACAGCACGGAAGTTCCCTCCATCACAGGCGGCAGAGAGAGCCAGGCACCTCACGGCGGCTATCTCCCTTGTATGATACCTTCTCCTTGGGAGGCCTTCCCAGAACATGCTCTTTCAGCCTTTCCCTCTCAGAGAGGAACGTGGGGCATGTGCGTGACCACGCCTCATGGTCACCACCACATCCCGACACTTGGGGACGCCCGCCTTGCAAACTGCTGAGCCGTGGCTTGCCATCGAGCACCTCGCACACATCTCCTGCCCTTTGCAAGTCTTGGCCACATGACCGTATCTCTGACATCGGTAGCATCGCGTGGGGTGCGGTACGTACCTACGAACGCGCACGGAAAGCCAGCCTACACGGATGGTTTGAGGCAGCTCCTTAGTATTGAAAGTCAGAACGAAACTGTTTGTCGCTTCAAGCTCACCGCTCACCCTCTTACTCATTCTCCGCACGTTTTTCACCCCTGCTCCTTCAAACCATTCAATACGTCCTGTTCTGTTGACCCAGCGAGCTCCCGATAAGAAACACACCAGCATCGCTGTTCTTTGTGGGGTGGAGAGTCACTGTTATCGGTATCGATACCAGGTTCCTCCTTCTCCAGAGTACGACAGGCTTTTAGCCGACAGCAGACTGTACGTTTCTTCTTCTCAGGACATGGTGACGTCAATTTGCTGGCGGAGTGCCGATAGACACGGGTCGTGGTTCCGAATTTAGCCAAGGCCTCGACAACCTGAAAGGGATTCATTTTCTTGCCCTCCTCTAGAGTAAGGACCAGGACCCTGGAAGAAGACTTGACCCACACAGGGATAGATAGAGGCCAGGCTGTTCTGGTCTAGTCCGCACGGGAGTCTAACTTCCAAACTTGATCCATCGTAGTGGCAGTGCCAAAGAAGGATGAACTCACGGTGGTCTGTGTCTCCTTGCGAAGCGTTGCGTCTTGGTTAGGACACCGGGTTAGTGTCAGTTCTACGTTTAAGAAATATTTTAAAAACGATTACTCTTCTCATAAACGTTTCGTCTCCTAGCAAATTAATTTTGATGAGCTCTTTAAATTTGGGACCCTGCAGACTGGATGAAACGTAAATTTGTAAATTATGTACAAAAAGTTGTTTTACCGATCCCGATTATTTTCCGGTGTCTTTTTCTCCAATAGCACATCCAAATTTTGGACATGATGAAAGTATTTCCGCACGTCAATTCATGCATCCAGATTAAAACCCAGAAGCAGGTGAGTCAACAATCGTCTCTGTAAAGACCAGCTCTTGAGAGATATTTTGCAAAAACGACCGCAGCCTAATACCAACCAATCAGTATCGGAAACGGCTGTACATACTACCTCTCTTGGATTTTGAAGATAGTCGCTTGTCGCACATTTTATTGCCGTTTGCTGGTTGTTAAAAGCTTAACAGTGGTTATCTTCAATGATGTTTTTATTACCCGGATCTACCCTAAATGTGTTCACAATGTTAATAAATACGAGGTGAGAATGCATTTTTCACTTCCAATGTTTGCCCGGCTGACAACTGGGAAATCAATCATTCAATCAAATTATCAATCATACGAATTGATTCTCTTACTATTATCTTTATTCAGCTTATCCGCATGGTCAGATTGGTGCGACTAAGTAATTATTTCATAAAGCTACTGCCGCTGACAGAACCGTTAAAAAACCCAGATAGCCTCCGCATAAAGTAGCGCACCCAATGGGTCCCAAGGGGTGTTCTAGTACCTTCGTTATGGACCTGACCTCAAAATGGATGTCCGCCCTATATTTTTCTTTACAAGAGCTTTCGAATAGTGTATGAGAAACTCGATCCTAACTCCTCCTACAAGCTGAGGGTATTCCCGGCTTTTGCCAACCTTGTTTGAGAACCTACATTTGCTTTACATCGATTTAGAAATGACATCATAACTCGGTGACGTGACCTGACCTTGGATTGAAATTTCAGTCAAGATGTATCAAATTAATGTTGGTTCAGCACTTGCCACGCGGCATTGCGCTAAAGCGAGCAGATTTTCTCCCATCGCGAAAAATTAGAAGAAGGGTAGAATCAACCCCCAGGCAAAAATGAGGGTTAAGAGGAAAAACGAAATTTGGGGTGCTTGTTTGAGCCGCCTGATGAAAGAGCTTCAAGAATTGCACCCAAAATCATTATTCTTTAATTATTATTTATTGAGCTATGAGTTTCGTCCCGTTTTTCAGGCCTCCTGCATCACTGTGCAGTGGGCCGGCAGGGCCATGAGTCAGGGACGAAACAAAACGCAGCAGCCCTCACCCAGCGGAGACTGCGGTCCACCAGGCGCGCGCAACAGGCCGGAGAGTCTGCGCAAATCGACGATTTCCGGAAAACCCCGGCCCACGTCGAGCCCGGCAAAGAACTATCACAGTCCCCCACCGCCCGAAGGGCACCGCGCCGCACGCCCGAAGCATAATCCTTCTGCCCAGCTGGACCAAGCGACAGCGCCTGTAAACACTTTGCCGAGGTAAGCTAGGCCGTCCGCGGCAGCCTACGGACAGCTTACCCCAGTTAGATGGAGATATCTGGGCCAAAGGGAGCGTGTTGGAACCCTACGGGACCTGCCCACCAGAGGGGACCTAAGCACCCCGGGATCCCGTCAACCTCGTCGCCGGGGCTCCGGGAATGAAGGCCTCGAGTGGGCGTCTTACACCCATAAAATGCCAAAGAAGGCAAATTACTGTAAGGGAGCGACAACTAAGGCACAAAAGGTGACAAGGAACTAACAATAATCAACAAAATAATAGAACAAAAAAACATACAGGAGCTACATACTGGCAGGTGCAGGACAGAGCTGACCCGATCCAATACGGTTACCGACCAGGTAACAAGGGAGCCCGTAAGGCAGCCATCAGTATCACCGCGGTCCTCATCACCAGAGCCACCGCCGACAGATGCTGACTCTAACCGACCGAAGTCGGAAGAGGCGGCGGCCGCCGGAGGGTCAGGAAATGATAAGTCCGCGGTTATGCTGGACGTGCCCTCCAGGGCTCACTGGGGCCCCAGGCGCACATCATTCCTCGTTGCTCCAATCTTTACTTACCGGACCCAGATCCGGCAAGTGAATATCGGTCCCCTAAGGGGACCTCTGCCGGCACTGGCAACTGGCTGGCATCGGTCGACGTCCAACAGCTGCAGGCGGGACACTGGTCCTGTTCGAGG
>JAOTON010000399.1:0-57500 GCA_034440635.1 Lepas anatifera
TACGTCACGTGTTTTTCGTTGAAGACTTCACAATATGTGTGACAGTATGTCTACTACAGCAGCTGCGCAGAGGCGGCTGCGACCTGGCCTTAACATATTGCAGCAATGGATCACACGCAATGGACTGAAATTTCAGTTCAAAGACATAGTGCATGCAATGCTTTATAATAGACATTGAGACTTGAATACCCGATTTTGTAAATTCGCAAATCCGAGCTGACGTTGTAGCAGAAACCAGATCTATCAGAGCTCCACACTCGATAAGCTTTCATATGTGCCACACCTGAAGGATTTCCGCAAAAACATGTTTCGATATGCTGAAAATACTGAAGGTGTTGACGAGGATGAGATACCGTGCAGATAGAGAAATGTTTCTCATGCTATACACGTATGCGCTTATCGCCTATATATACGTTATGCGCACGTTATACGCTCATTGTTATACGCTACGTTATAAGCTTTTTATGCTGTATAGAATACTTATTCGTCCGAAGATCGAATACGGCTAAGTCAGAGCCGCATGACGAAATCCATGGAGCGAAGCGGATTGAGATTTCTCAAGAGGCTCTATTCTGGCTTCTTTGGCGGTTCTGACAGTTGATACCAGGGCTCTGCAATTGTGTAGGGTGATTGCCCTTTTACGCTAAGAGCGCCCAAATAAGACCCCGAATTTAAATTCAAAATAGTTTTTGAGAAATTTTGGAACAAATGTTTTCAATTTTGCATTTTTATCATTTCTTTTTCTTAAGCGACGAACTTGAAATTTGCCTCCTTTTGAATAAGCAACAAGGCCACCTAAGAAAAAAGTTCGAACTGGTCCGACATTGTAATATTTATTCGCCAAAACGCAGTATTTCTAGTACAAGCAAAAAGATATTGAAATTTGACAGCCAACTTGTAAGCTCGAAATGTCAGAAGGCACGCTTCAGTTAGTTTAAAGACAAGCCACGTGGAGGCAGCTACGTCAATTTTCTTGTGCTTAGACATAGTTTCCAGTGGAAAACGTAAAATTCTGACCTAGTTTTGCCATTTTGCCGAAGGACTACATTTTTGCTCATTTCATTTAAATACTTAATCTCTCGCGATCCTAATGCGCCGATTTGACTTTTTCATTTCAAATAATGAAAAGAACATTGCTTCCGCTTGATAATATTCGGAGATGGATATCGTGATAATAAAATTCATTGTCTTATATGTATAAATATAATTTTTAGTAGAAAACCTTTTATTTGCAGCTTTTCGGTTCAGAGCACATGTCATTCACAAGCTCAGAATTGACATGGCTGAATAGGAAAATTAATAGCAGTCATTCAATTCATTTACACTACCCACTTATCTCCAACGGCTTTCGAGTAATTCGTCCGAAAGGGTATTTCAAGGAGCTAAATTTCTCGGAACATGTTTGCTTCTCACCATGGTTTCAAGTCCTCAAAATGAATGGAAGTGGATGCAATTTGGCATAAAAAGCTAGCTTAGGGTCCTGGGTCGCCGATACAAGTGATTCTAGGCGAATCTAATGTTTGGTTCGTCTTCTAGAAGCAGCTTTATACCATGCCTTTTCTGTACGAACACAACACCCGGCGCCACGATCACGGCATCGTTTTGATTGCGTGATACCGGCCAGTGACCTCCTGACGGGTCACAGGTGTAGGGTTAGTGGGAGTCGGTACAGTGTGGCGCAGTGGTCTAGTGATTAGAGGTCCTGTCTCGTGATGAGGGGTGCGCGGGTCGAATCCGGGGTTGACTGCGGGATATTTACTATTTATTTCAAAGAAAAGAATGATGGCACTGACCTACAGGTTTATGAAGAGATACATTGAGAATGAAATATGGTTGATTTCAGCACATTGTCATGCGGCTCTCCTGCGCCGGTGGGGGTTATCCCAGGTCGCAGACCGGGCTTGCGTATGAGGCCACTCCTTAGTCCGCGAAAAAGATTATCGATATGTCCGTCATCTCGCTATCAGAATAGTAACAGGAGCGTTCCAAGCTTCACCCACAATAAGCATGCTAGTGGAAATTAGTGAAATACCGCTACAAATGCGCAGTAAGATACTCGCTTTGCATTAAGCCATTAAAAGGAATGTGGCACCTTTAGAACGTGATTTTAACTGAGATAGCCAAGTTGTAAAGCAAATCGGAAAACCAGGTGCTCTATATATCATTTGTCTTGGAACTCGATTTTTCCGTAGAAAAAAAAACTAAAACCTACCCGAAATGTACCTCTCATGTACCTCTCGCCAGGCGGCCATTGTTGTGAGCTGCTGGTGTGACGACATATGCTGACATCACGATAAGCATCAGCCAATCGAAGCCCTTGAAGTGTTTCGAGTATGGTAGTGGTTGCCAGATCATGACATCATCCAGAGGCAGATATTTATTCATTTTTTCTAGAGGAGTATTTTAAAAATAAAAGCATTGAGCTTGTTGTACATTTTTCAGAGAAATCATGAGTGGTTTCATTATTTTCGGCTAAAAGTACGCCTAATTACACAAAATTCCAGGATTTTACCAAGGTGCCACGTTCCCTTTAAAATAAGTCACCAACACGCCCCACATACCAAACATTTTTTTGGCGACGCCTACCTCAGTCAGATAGACAGTGGCTCGCGTTTTGCAACCCGTCACCAGGGAGTGAGAGTCTGTGCCTGGCTGGCACAGGCTGGTATCGACAGCAATCTCGTCGAACCACATGAAGCAGCTGTTATTGAACCATAGCTCATCTCGACAGTTAACACGAACACAACCTACGCCAACAAAGCAAAAATTTGCCTCCTGAACCGACGGGCCAATATTTTATGAACTTGCTTGCGGAGCCGTTCCAAAAACCATGTCTGTTTCTATATAGACGGTTGCAAAAGAAAGTGACAATGGCACAGGGCGTGCATTTGTTGGTGACGATGTAGAGAAGTTTTCTAGTTTACCTTACGAAGGATCCATTTTTACTTCAGAGCTGTACTCCTTTTTTGCTGTTTGGACCAGGTGTCTAAGCTGATGGTGAGGAAGTTTGCGATTTTTACCGATTCGCTGTCTTATCTGCAGACATTGAAGCCATTTTATTTCTATAATGCGTCGTCACCTTGGCAGGCCATGCTGAAGATGACTGGATCTTCTGTGTGCACTGATTAGTCCAGTAGGAAGACACAGGCAGTTTGGATGGCTACCATCTCAGCCTGAAAACTCGAGCAGAGCGAGCCTGCTGGTCGCCTGAGCTCATGCTGGGCTCTGTCTGGTGACTCGATGAAGACCCAGCTCCCCCGCTCGTGACCCCTCCGTGCACTGACCCGTCGGTCCACACCCATGTGGCACATTGAGTCAGGGAAGCGAGGTGGGGGAGAGCTACTCGCTTCTTCCGGACAGGTAGCGCTCCTGATGTCAGTGGGCCCACGTCTAGTTGAAATGTGACTCACTCTCCTGATACCCACAGTGGAAGACGTCGAGGAAGGAAAGACTCGATGGGGAGGGAGATGCCTGCTTGATCCCACATGTCTTGCCCACCTGCCGCCACCCGGTCACCGAGGAGAGTCGAGAGGGCGCTGTCGCCTCCGCACGTCTTCACAGAGGGTCTTCAGGCGGCAGGGTATGGAATTTCACCAGCAGTCGGGTCGCGAGTACCCTCCTTCTGGCCGCTACGCGGGAGTCTTAACTCGGCTGGGAGTGGAGTGGGTGCATCCTGTGATGATACGCGCCGACGCTCTCATTTTGCGTTCCAGCAGCTCGACATGAAATGGCGGTGTGGCGTGGAGCCATGCTGCGGCCGCTTACTCCATCGCTCCTCTCACGTAGCCAGTAGCGACGGTTCCGGAGGTGCTGTTCGTGCAGCCCCCAGTTGCAGCCGGACAGTTGACGTAGGTGGGAGATGCGGGGGGTGGACCTTCTCCCACAGTCTCTTACAGTGTGGACCGAAATGGAGGAGCCGATCGATGGTGACGTCAAGTAGCTGTAGGGTGTCTCCAGCAGTGACAGACTTCCCGTCGACCTTAAAATTGAAGGGATCGGCGTCTCTGGCCCACTGGGACATCACCAGTACTTGGATCTTGGCTCCTGATACCACCATTTTGTGCTGTCGGGTCCACTTCATGAGGGTGCCAGCAGCAGCTTTATTGCGCTCGATCCTTGGCGACTTGGATGTTGTTGCCCGTGCAGAGAGCCGCCGTATCATCGGCGTACATGTGAGGGAGCATCCGGGAACCGCGCAGAGTGCGTCTACCAGCCGAGCCGCCCATACAAAATAAAACTGGCGATAAGACACTTCCTTACGGCAGGCCAGTTCGGAAAATGCGCTCACTGGAAAGCACACCATTTAGTTCCACCTGGACTCTTCGGTCCCGGAGTCACTGCCAAATCCAGGCCACCGTGCAATTTGACAGCCCCATCTACAGCAGGCGAACGCGTAGCAGGTGGTGGTCCACTACGTCGTACGCGTGTGCGAAATCAAACGCGACGAGGACGTATTTCTGCTCGGTCTGTCCATCGGGAGGGCGGCTGTGTCTCGATTTGGGCATGCACAGTGCACGCTCACCTCTTCTCTTAAGTGAGTCCTGAACTTGACCTGAAGGCGATGGTTGATGGTATAAGTGGATGGTCAGTGATAAAATATACTCGTTTTATCAATCTGAATGGTCTTTTCACTTCGATCTGAACACTGCACATGATCATTAAACGCGCAAATCATAGCCAATAAACGAAAAAAATTACCAATTCATCAAGAGAGTACTTGGACACGTTGAAGCTGTTTTCTTTTTATTCTAGTAGGTCCCATTTATGTCACAAATCACACATGCCTATTCCTGCCATGATCTATTTCAGCATTCAATCACATGGCTACCAAAATTATCTTAACCGAAAACCGAATACCATAGGCGCCCTTTGGGTGAAACGTTGATGGTAAAGTGCCCACTTTGAGGCTCCGCGTTTCCCCCCCCCCCCCCCTTACTAAAATTCTAGATCCGCCCATACGCGGATCCAGGGGCAAAGGGGAGGGGCAGATGCAGCCCCTGATCGATCCTTGGCGCCCCTGAAATGGTCACGGCGCCCCCTGAAAGGTCGATGGCACTCGCCTGAAGTGGCGCTTCCCACTCTACCCCAGGATGCGAAAATCGGTGCTCACCGATAGGATTTTACGCCCACCTGGTAGGTTTTCCGGTCAAAAGTGGCGCCCCCTGCTCCGGATGGCGCCCCCGGGAAGGTGCTCCCCCTCCGATTGGCAATCCTGGATCTGCCTATGGATCCGTCACTGTTCAAGAGCAAACAATTCACAGAAAAGGCAGGAAGATATCAAATGTTAGCGGGGAGTGGTGCGGCCAAGATAATTGATGATGCTAACAAATTGTTTAGTTATGTGGATAAAATAATTGGGTCGCCACACGGGATTGGAAGGGGACTCCTGCCTTCTTATGAGATGGGCAGTGTGCTAAAAATATATCGTCAAGTCAATATCAAATTATCAACATTTAGTTTTATACAGTGCACTGTTCACTGCAGTGATACAAAAGTGCTCTGTCCTTTTTCTGTGGGTTTATGACACCCGGTAGGGTTCGTTTTAGCCTCAAATATGGCTTTTGTGGTATTTATTTGGCCATTTGGCCGCTCCGGTTGCTCGGTTGGTAGAGCGTCGGGCTCCGGCCCGCTGCTGAGAAGCATGCAGTGGCAGTGCATGTCCAGGCTTGAGATCGGTTCCCCTGAGACGCTCCGGCGCTCAATCGTTTGTCCGACGTAGGTCGGCTGGCAACTGACTGATGAGAGGGTGACCTGAGCGAGGCGGCCATCCCTGTGCTTTGTAGGAGGTTAAACTTTGGCTTCTAAATCAACCCTTCATTGTGGGCGTTACTCGTTCGGGTGGTGGGGTCGGGGTCTCCGTGACAAGTCCATTGAGGACTTTAATGAAACTCAGACTCCAACAGCCGTACTGGGAAGAACTTGGACGAAATTTATAAAAAAACAAGTTTTTTTAGTGCAAATACAATTTGAACCTTTTGGCCTTTTCGCAAACCCGGTTTGGCCTTTTTCCGTTGAAAAAACCCGCAGTCCTGGGCAGCATCTCTAATCTTTAGAATATGGAATAACAAAAATTAGGAGACATTTTTTAACACTAGCACGTCTAAATTTTATTAACGCCCCCCTCCAAATGGGGGTTTGATCCCCCGAAGACATTATAATGGCCAGCACAAGAAAATCTCCACCGCCCCGCCTCCACTGAGTTTTCCTTAAAAAATGTTCTGCTGTCCTTTCCAGGGGCGCCTTTCCTATCCATGGGTGCTTATTCTTTCCAGAGGGGGCGCCTTTGCTCTCGGGGGGCGCCTTTTGCTATCCAGGGATGCCTGTGCTAACCAGGGGGTGCATATGATATCAAGGGGCGCCGTTGATCTTCTTCGGAGGCGTCTCTGCTGTCCAGGAGGCGCCTGCGCTATCCAGGGGCACCTATGCTATCCAGAGACCCGGATCCTTTACTCAGGGGGCGGGGGCCGCCTTTTGCTGTCCAGGGGCGCCTGTGCTAACCAGGGGCGCATATGCTATCCCGGGGTGCCGTTGCTCTTCTTTAGGGGCGTCTCTGCCGTCCAGGGGTGCCTATGCTATCCAGAGGGTGTGTTCTGTCCATGGGGCGCTTTTGGTATCAAAGGGCATATTTGCTGTTTTGGGGGCGCCTATCCTATCCAGAGGGCGCCCCTGCTGTCCAGGGAGCGAGATTGCTATTAAAGGGAGCTTATGATATCCAGAGGGGTGCCTTTGCTCTATGGGGGAGGGGGCGCCTCTTAGTGTACAGGAGTGCCTGTGCTAACCAGAGGGCGCCTATGCTATTCAGGGGCGTCGTTACTCCTCAATTGGGGGTGCCTTTTTCTGTCCAGGGGCGCCTCTGCTGTCTAGAGGTCGC
Organism: Lepas anatifera; assembly: GCA_034440635.1. NCBI lineage: Eukaryota > Metazoa > Arthropoda > Thecostraca > Lepadidae > Lepas > Lepas anatifera. The sequence continues at coordinate 6,872 of JAOTON010000399.1, forward strand.
CTTTGCTATCCAGAGGGGCGCTTTTACTCAAGGGGTGGGCACCTTTTGCTGTCCAGGGTGCAGCTTTGATGTCAGGGGGCGCCATTCATATTTGAAACTGTATTTTATTTTACACATACGCTTTTCAAGGGCGCCTATGCTATCCAGAGCGGCGCCTTTACTCAAGGGGGCGCCTTTTGCTTTCCAGGGCGCAGTTGCTTTCCAGGGCTACCCCTTCAGACAGGCGATGTGTCTGATTTTCTCTTGACCGGCCGGGGGCGCCGGCAAAATCCGGGGGTGCCACCCAAATCCGTGAGGGCCTCCCCGTACGAGGTCAAAACCAGGTGTGCAAAAATATACTATTGTACACCATCATTTTTTCAAGGTGTGCAACTGCACACCCTGTCCTGCGGAATCCGCCGTCCCTGCCGCCGTTGTTCTCGGGATGGGGGGTTTCTCTCTTATCTCTCCAGGGGGCGCCTTTCTTATCAAAGGGCGCCTATGTTGTCCAGGGGGCGCCTTTTCTCTGCGGAGGGCGCCTTTTGCTGTCAAGGGGTGCCTGTGCTAACCAGGGGGCGCATGTGATATCTAGGGGCGCCGTTTCTCTTCTTCGGAGGCGCCTCAGCTGTCCAGGAGGCGCCTACGCTTTTCAAGGGCGCCTATGCTATCCAGAGGGGCGCCTTTACTCAAGGGGGGCGCCTTTTGCTTTCCAGGGCGCAGTTTTGATGTCAAGGTGCGTCATTCATGTATGAAAATGTCTTTTTCACAGAGGATCCTACCTCTTCAGGTAGGCGGTAATTAGGCTTGATTTTCTCTGACCGGCCGGGGGCGCCGGCTGAGGCCTGGGGGGGCACCTCCCTGGGCAAAGCCAAAACAAGTGGTGCAAAAAGATACTTTTGCACCACCTGAAAAAAAATCGAGTGGTGCAACTGCACCACTTGCACCCTGGAATCCGCCGTCCCTGCTAGCACGTAGTGTTTTCTGAAGCTCATAGAATGATCACCGTAAGCTCGGGAATCAAATGTCTGATGCCTGGTTTTAAATGAGTCTTCGCTCGGTATAGAAAAACTCCACGGCATCAATGTATTCCATCAGCAAAATCGTCATGGAATCATTATATTCCAGCTCTCCACGAGACATGGTTTAGAAAAACATGCCCCTCCACTCAACACAACTGAATTCGATGCAAGCCTCAAACGAAACCGCCTCTTTTGAGTCTGCATTTGGCATAAAATTAGTCTAGTAGCAAAACTGATGCTGGTATAATTGTAGTCTGTGTGGCATACTTTGAGTCGTGCCTAGAGTTTCATTGGGTTCACTAGATGTTCCTCGTTAGTCTTCGTGTTTTTTTTCTTAAATTGAAACTTTCTGTAAAGATGTTCCTTACCGTGCTGTTGTGGCCTTGCTATTACATTCACTTTGATGATAATGAGGGTAATCCAATTTGTTTGCCGCAGTCCACTCCAGCCTCGAGAAAAGATAACATAATCTTAACTTTGTATTAGGACACAAACATTAAACAACAATCACGTTCACCATTTTTCGGACACACATGAAATGCCTTTAATGAACAGTCCTCTTCCATATCGCCCAGGAGCGGTCCAGGCTTACACTTCAAGCACATGCCGCTGTCGTCAGAGATAGCAGCCCTCGTTTACTTTGGATATATAGATATGATTGTAGACATGTTTGCTTCAAAGTATCACGTCATGGCTGAAAAAATATCATTCTGTGCACGATATTGTACAAAATGAGACTTACCTCTGTCCAGCAATGGACGTGCGTTCAGAGGCTCCTGTGAAAATCCTTTCAATCTTTTTAAGCGCCTCCAATCTGTGCTCAAAGTGAGCTTAAAACGATCTTTAGAACACGTGGGTGACTGTATCCAACAGTAACAGATGCTTCTCACTAATTCATCAACTTTGCATAGCAAGGGCTGTTCTGCGCGGCCAAACTTGGGGCTTCAGTGCATGTTGCCGTCATCTAGCTGACACACATGGACTCCTGGTTTTGGCCACCAGTACAATGAATGCCCGAACCTTCGCAGCCCCAGTATGCTTCTTCACTCTCGCTAGCTCTCAGCGGAGTCTGTCGGTCATCAGACTCAGCTTAAGCTTCTCCTCTTGATCCGTTATCACCGCTAGGTCTGTCGATGTGGCTTCTCCCGTAAACCATGCCAAATTCAGCGTGGCTTCTTCAGGCCCCTCAGGTCAAAACCTGAGTTGGATCGATGTAGAAGCACGTGCCAACGTAAAGTGAATAGGGTCAGCTATTCCCTTCAAATTTCGCTCGGATCACGACGCCAAAGCCTTGTGGCCAGCTCTGCGTGCAATGGCAGGAACACTGAAGATGGCGCGAAACGGCGAGTAAGTTTTCTCAATCGCGGGTCGAGCACGCGCACGCAATCCCACGTGGGATCAAGTGCGCTTTTGACGTGGGATCAAAATACACTGGGGTTTCGAATTATTCTGCAGCTAAAGCTCCCATATTCCTGGTTATTTCTGGTGACAGAATATATTGATTCCTAGTATAAAATGAAACTTTGATGAGGATGTTAATAGCTCTTTGAATTTCGTGGCTAGAATAGGTCGAGCACCTATGGTAAAATGATGGTTTGTGGTGTAAAAAAGATCCCACTTGTAATACCATATTGGTATCATATTAAGCTTCTTCCCACCATGTTTAGAAGCCGAGAATCATTTTAAGCTGTCAATGCCTACAAAAACACTTTCTGTGCTGGAATTATGCTGGGAAGAGGATCTAATGAGAGCAAGCATGCTCAAAGGTTCCTTCAATAAGGTTTCATGGCATCATTTTATGCTCGAGCAGACCGTGATTCCGGATTAGATAGAGCACACAGGAATAAAAATTTCTCTCAGTGCAGAATCCAGACTCGCTTTCAGCACCGAATCAGTTTATCCAAAAGGACTCCATTTTTCTCTCAGTGTAGCATCGCAAATGTGCACATCAATCGACTTGCAATAATAATTCAAACCTAATGGTATCAAGAAAGTTGTATCGTCATTTCCTGCAAACATATGGACCCAAGTCTGAAAACCCATTTAAGTAGTCCCAAATGACCTCTCTCACAGGATCAAACCCGCAACATGAACCTGGAAACGAGCCTAGGATACTACGTTTTGGAGAGTAGGATGATATTCTAAGTTTTATCTACATGATAAGAGCTGTTCTTCGCCCAGTTCCCGTTTTCCCCATAATTTTCCATTGGAGAGGCCCTGATCCGTACATCGATATGAAAATCCCGGAATATATATTGTAGTACTCGGTGAGCCCATTATGCGGTATGATTTTCAATTGAATAGACTAATCCTTGTTTGTATTTTTCATTAGGGCCACTTCCAACAGGCACACTTGCCCAATTACAGGGAGTATAGGCGTGGGTGTTTAAGGTGTAGGATTCAACTTGGCCACGTAAGGCCTTATTCAATCTACCAATCGAAGGAAAGAAGTCGACGATGATAATGTCCAATTTATTGATGCAATTGCCAAACAGCGGATGAGACAGAAATGATAACTGACAACAACAGTGCCAATATTTACAAATGGGAACATATACCCATTCCAATGGGAAATAACAAAATCCCAGAGAAATACGTAACACTCGATATGAACGCGTGTAGAGTGAGTGAGAGCGTGAGTGATTGGGAGAGCGTGTGACGGCGAGGAATAAATCGCCGGCAGGTTCGATGCCGTAATTGACAATGAATTCAGCGACGGCTGCAAACCGAAATCGGACTTGCAGTGAGCAGGGATATGCTCAGTCAAGAGTGCAGACCCAATGACACGACGGTATTGTCAGTGTAACTGGGAGGGAACGAAACACTCCAGGGAGTGGCCCTGGCGAGTGATCGCAATGCAGCGGTGGAGGAGTGGACCAGCCCAGAGAGTAGCCCTGGCGAACTGACCGGTGTTGTCAGTCAGTTAGTTAAGGGCTTTTTATAAGGCGTTCTGTGCAAGGCACCTTTGCCCGCCTCTAAAGTCGGTGTTGTCACCACACAGCGCGCCTTTATACCCGGCTGGCAGTGGTCACGTGACCAGGTCGCGCTCTGGTTGGTCGGCCGGGTGGGTCGCTGGTGTGGTGGCAGTGACCCGGCGCGCGCCTGTGCCGGCGGCGGTGGTCGGCTGACCGCGCCGCGGCTGAGGGCGCGGGGTCAGCTGGTTGGCTGCGGCTGGAGCCGTGTAGCGGTGCAGTGGCCGCCACAAAGGATACTCTCCACCGGGTCGGATCAGACACGGAAGGCGGTTTCCCGCCGTGGGGATTGAACCCACGTTAATCCATACTACCTGATCCGAAGACTGGCAAGGAAGCCACTAGGCCACCCCGGTTTTGCTTACGCTATCTTAAACTTGCTGGAGGTGTGGTCAATTGACCTGCACTGGTGACTTTACTTGAGATAAAAAAATTCTAAAATTCTGGAAAAATTGAAAATTCATCAAGGATAAGGTGTGCCAAGTACGGCGGCAGTTAGCGTCTCCGTCCTTAAGTACCGCCGGAAAAAAACCCGAGGGGTGTTCAAACATCCCCATCGGGGTGAGGGTTAAGTCATTTGATATTTAGGCATACCTTGTAAGGAACATAGCCGCCTGTTCCATTTACACACCATGTGCGAGTGAGTGGGGTTAGCACCCGGACTTTTCTGAGCCGGAAAAAGGAGAACCACAGTCTTCGTACTTGGCACAATTTATTCCAGATTATTTTCGCAGCTTTACTGAGATTTACAGCTTGGTCCAGGCAGCTACAGGTACAAGTAGATTTACAATTAGGTTTAGGTGGTCTTTGGTCAGGTCACTAGACAAGGTCAAGTGACTTCACCTAAAATATATTCAACCAGTCTGCCGTCATAGAAGGTTTCAGTAGTTGACCTGCAATTCATATCAAATAGTAAGGTGATGAAATAAAACAGTTTGTGGCAACGGGTTTATATCGATGAACTAGTGCAAGGGCAGCGCAATGGCCTCTCTATTGCGATGAAAGGAGAAATTTTGCGAACAATTTTAAGGTCGTGTAGAATAAAACATCAAAACGTGCTTCTAAATCCCGGCACCGAGTGTTCGAAAAAATCTGAGGGTCGGGGTCACACAAACAATGGACATATGAGCCCTGAAAAGCAGTATTAGGTCACTCAAGCAATTTCTCGTGCTTTAGTCAATAATTTTGCACGAAATATGCGGAGAGCTGTGTTAACGTCGCAGTGTGTCCCTTGCTGCTGTTGGTCAACTGCTATGTATTATGAAAGTGACAGATTTCGGGCTGGGTGGATATCACCATGGTGCGGGGTAATCATATTTGCAACCTCTGCGCAGACGTGGATCCAGGGGGGCAGTCCCGTCACACCCACCAAACATGAAAAAGAGGGGGCCAAACCCTCTTCCCCCAAATCAATCTAATTTGGGGAGTACGTGTCCGTCAGCAAAAAAGTCTTTATTAGTGTTTTTTTTGTCCATTCGCATGGTACCTCTTTCTCTCTGAAGCTGACAAATTGATTCACCACACCAGTTAGATCCTACCGGCCGTCGCATCCACCGTTTTTTTTTTTTTTGCTCGCCGATACGGGCACTAACCAAGCGGCCAGATTCGCCTGTGCCCCCCCCCAACTTGAACATAGTTCCAACGCCCCTGGTAAGAGCTGCAAACGTGGATTCTCAGAGATGCAAACCATCGGCTCTTTGACCCAGTGATCCGAAAAAGCAATATTCTCTGTAACTTGAACATCAAGTCAAATTATATGTATTCCACATAAAATGCATACCTACTTCGACATTTAAAAGTGGTTAGGCAGTGCCTAATGTGTCTCTATGGCAGCGCCGCCACTGACTGAAGGTATGTTTTATAGAAATATTTGGTATCCTTTCCCTTGCTTGTAAGTATCGAATAGTTGCGAGTCATTTAATAAGTCCGTGTCATTTGATAATAATTAGCCGCCCCAAAACCTTGGGGGCGCATTCTAGGGACAGATCCAGTCGGTTGGTTTGGTGAGACCCAAGCCGTGTCACTTCCGCCCCATGGTGCTTTTAAGCGTGGTACCAGATTCTTTCTTCTTCGTCGATACACAGAGAACGGCAACATTTTCATACAAACTGTATTGATATCTGATGTCGCCCAGTTTCGGACACACAGAAACAGGAGCTAATGAAACATTGTTACGACACGCTACACTACACTTGCCGATACACATAACTGAGACGAAAGAAAATAATGTTTTGATCACAGCATGGCGCCAGAAAGAAGCTCCTCGGTGATGCGTCTGTGGCACGCTCCCAAATCTGTTTCTAATCGGCTCCAGAGCCGTTGTCTTCAGCAGTGCTGGCAGAAGTTTGTTTGTTTCTACGTAAAGAACATGCGGCACCACTGTTCGATCATCTTACAAAATATCAGCGCCTAGTTTTATAATTAGCCACTAGAAGCGCTGCGGTGCTGACACAGTTTGATTTTAAGGAGACACATCACCGCGCAGAACAAGTTCGGCGATCATCAGAAAACCGACGCGGCGGGAGGAAGAATATCCCACGAGGCTGGCACAGGCGAATTTAAGCTTGCTTCTCTGATGCTATGTCTGAAAAGAAACACAACAATAGTGAGTCAAATTCTTATCATGTCCAAAGGCCCAGAAACGGGGAGGGATGCCCCCCCGATATTTATCATTCTTAACCATTAAATAATAGGGCGTTAACTCTAAACAAATTACTAAGATGCACCTTGCCATCCCCCTCCCCTAGTGTTTTGGACGTTCCTACACCAATGCCATGTCCGTTAAGACAAGCAAGCCTTTCCTGTCCGGCTTTACCAACGAGGGGCCGACACATTGAAGCAACGGAGAACAGATCCATGCTGGGGTCAGTCGAAAAAATTTTTCTAGCAATGACTACGGCAATACTGGCCGAATAGCCTATCTGTTGGAGTGCTGAGCCCCGGCCCGCCGTCCAGAGCTCAGGCACTGGCACTGCATGGAAACGGCTCGGGCTGCTCTGGACTCTCCGGCGCCCGGAAACGGCTCAGGCTCTGCTGGACTATCCGGCGCCCGGAAACGGCTCAGGCTCTGCTGGACTCTCCGGCGCCCGGGAAAGGCCCGGGCTCCTCTGGAATCTCCGGCGCCCGGAAACGGCTCAGGCTCTGCTGGACTCTCCGGCGCCCGGGAAAGGTTCGGGCTCCTCTGGTCTCTCCGGCGCCCGGGAAAGGCTCGGGCTCCTCTGGAATCTCCGGCGCTCGGAAAAGGCTCAGGCTCTGCTGGACTCTCCGGCGCCCGGAAACGGCTCGAACTCCTCTGGAATCTCCGGCGCCCGGAAAAGGCTCGGGCTCTGCTGGACTCTCTAGCGCCCGGGAGAGGCTCGGGCTCCTCTGGAATCTCCGGTGCCCGGAAAAGGCTCGGGCTGTGCTGGACTCTCCGCCACCGCCCGGGAAAGGCTCGGGCTCCTCTAGACCCTCCGGCGCCCAATCATTTATCCGGTGTAAGTCGGTTAAATGATGCTAGCCAACTGACCCATAGGAGCGTGACATCAACAGGGAAGCTCAGCATTGGGCAGGTTAGAGGTGATGTCGATTTGACCCGTCTTCACGGCACCTGCTTGCTTGGACGGTCGGGTCTGAATTATGAGACGAGTTCCGTTACAAATTTGTGACGTCTATCCCAAAAGCTGGATTGTGACAATAACTTGGATAAAATTACAAAAAGTAGCCGGTTATTAGGTGGAAGAGAGTCAAATTTGCCTCCTGAGAGCTGTGTACTACATCACGTAGAATTCAGAATAAAATATATTGTGAATTATGAGGAAAAGTTTTGAGAAAGCCATGGGTTCAGTATATATTTGATATAATACTTACAGCTATCTAAAAAGTTCATATGCGATATAGTGAAACGTCTGTACTTTTTCATCTCCTAGCTTAGGTGTTTGAACAATGATTTTTGCGTCAAGGCAAGCCTGGCTGGTTCTCACTGGACGTCAACCATAACTTTGCAGACCGCGGTTCAGGGGTCCTAACCGTGCCTACACATATCCATAGCGTACCCAGTAGCAATCAGAATGGATCCCAGAAACCATTGCCGCCGATACCTCAGGAGTTTCAGTGCGCTCTATCTCCGCACCGACCGCAGCAGCAGACCCTACGACTCATGTCACCGGCAGTTTGCCTTCAGGACTCCCGATTAGTCTACCCGACGAATCCGTTCCCCTTCACCCCTGGTGGGGTACTGAGCGTCTGGGGTGACATGTACCAGGGGTACACCCCCGGTGGGATACTGAGCGTCTGGTGTGACATGTACCTGGGGTACACCCCCGGTGGGGCACTGAGCGTCTGTTGCGACTCACCGCTGGCGGTGGGCAGAGGGTTCTTCTCCACGGTGTCGATGGGCTTCAGCTTGTCGGTGTTGAAGTTCTCGATACCGTCCAGGTGGGACTGCAGCTTCTTCTCCTGCTGGATCTCTGTCGACAACCACGCAGACTCAACTGTCAGCGTGTGGCACCCAACCGGGCCCGTTTGAGGCACGGCGCCGCACTGGACATTTTGGAAATACGGGCCGAGGTCAGTTGTTTGTCATTTCACAATGAAACCGAGCTGAAATTTCATCGTTCACATTTATGGTGCCGTTGCAGCCAGAGATAGCCTACGTTACGTTACGAAATTGTTTTTCCGTATCCGTAGCTCTGGAAATGAAATATAGCGTAACTGGGCGAATTCCGTAGCGTAGTACGCCAACATTCAACGTATCGTAGCGTACTACGAAAAAATCACGTCATATACCTTCTATAACTTCTCGTGATCGCGATCGCGGTACTAAGGATTATTGGCAACGATTTGCTTTAATTCGGAATTTGGAATAGAAGTGATGATATTTGAAAATTAACGACCAAACCATTTCTTTAAAATTACAAATTTTAAAAAATTTCACGAGAAATGCATCAAATCGCTGTCAATTGGGTTCGGGAATTTTGGTGGGTAGCAGGGTCGTGGATTTCAGAAAATCATTGTAAATGCCCAAATCGGAAAGAATGCCAATAACCATCACGCAAGAATAGATAGCAAGATATTATATCTGTTCTGGTCCTTGCACAGGTCTGTTGAAGCAAATAAAACTAGTATTAAGTCCTGAAAATGATAAACAATTAAATCAAAGGAATTTTCAACACTAACTCAACGTTTCATTGAGGGTGCCCGGGCACCCCCAAAGAGATATAAATCCACAACCCTGGTGGGAAGTGTAAACCACGGACACATTTTTGGGCCTGTATAAATTAGAATTTGGTTGATTTCGATTTATACATGTATCTTTTCAACCGGTGAAAAGAATTCCCGACCATTGATCACACAGATCGGTCACTTCAAAAGAACTTTATCAAAATGCAACTGATGGCAAAGCGTGTGAAACCGGCGACCGGAAATGCCCACGCGCTTTGTCTGTCTGAATGTGCACTTAGGGCACTTTCGATGCAGGATATTCAGTTTGCAAGAAAATAAGCATTTTATTTTATTTCATAGTACAGCTTCTATCTGCTTTGAATGGGTGAACAAAATGTTGATACAGTTGTACAATATATTTTTACCGTAGCCTTAGCTAAAATACCATAATTCCGTTATCGATAAAATATAACGTATCGTAATCCCGTAGCGTAGTTTTGGCCCAAATCGAATCGTAACGTAGTGTAATTCGGTAACGTAGCGTAGGCCATCTCTGGTTGCATCATAACAAGGCAAACCAGTGGCATGAGGTGGAATATGAGTTGGAAATGAATAGAATAAATACATTATGCTACGTAATACAATTTTCATACCCAAAAACAGTCACTTGGTTATAAACATTATCAGGCAATGACCTTAAAGGGAAAGTGGCACCTTCATAACGTGATTTTAACTGAGATAGCCAAGTTGTAAAGCAAGTTGGAAAACCCGGTATTCCATATGTCATTTGTCTTGGAACTTGATATTTCCGTAGAAAAAAGCTAAAACCCACATGACACCAGCCCCCTCATCAGCCCGTCGCCGGGCGGCCATTGTTGTAAGCTGCTGGTGTGACGACACATGCTGACGTCACGATGAGCATGAGCCAATCAAAGCCCTTGAAGCGTTTCAAGTATGGTAGTGGTTGCCAGATGGTGACATCATCCACAGGCTGATATTTATTCTTTTTTTAGAGGGGAATTTTTTAAAATCAAAATATTGAGCTTATTGTACATTTTTCAGAGAAATCATGCGTGGTTTCATTATTTTCGGCTAAAAGTACGCCTAATTGCACTAAATTCCAGGATTCGACCAAGGTGCCACATTCCCTTTAAGGCACCCTTTCTGCGGTAAAATCGGCCACAACACGAGCCTGAGACACTGTTAAGTGAACTGAACACGCGCATTGACGGGGGTCTGAGCCACCCTCGCATTGACGGGGGGGGCGGGTACCCGCCCCCCTAAGATCTCGAGAACCACGGTAGGTAGCGAAAAACGGTAAACGGCGTTGGACTGCCCATCCACTTCTCCATCGAAAACATTTGAACCATTTTTTCAGGTCACATTTAAGGTCACGAGAGGTCAAAACATGCCGTCATAGGGATAACATGTAAATTCAGTTTTTTTCGGCCATTACATCTGAACAAGTAAAGATAGAGCAAAACGACTTGAACTGTATGAATCCTCTCAACAAGCCGAATCGAATGATATATAATTTGACCTCGCTAGGTCAAATCAAGGATTTGACCTGACCTGAAGTCAGGTCAGGGTCAAATTATATAAAATGCATAACAATAGAACCGCAAAGCCCAGGCGAGTCTAATGCAGCTAAAATAAATGCTCTATCACCATTCGTTACTGAGTTATTCCGTAAAAACCATTTTTCCCATGTATTTCCAATGGAGAGGTCATGCCTCGTACCTGACCTTAGGTCATCAATATCAAAGAGAATTTGGTGGGGCCATTATTTGATATGAGTTTCAATCGGATAAATTCACCCTGATGCTATCTTGAACTTTTTTTAGGTCGGGTCACTTGACCTGTACTGGTGACCTGACCTGAGATGACCTAACCTTAAAATTTTCACAGAAGTTGTAAAAATGATGAGGGAAAAGGTATGCCAAGTACGGCGGCGCTACACGCCGCCGTTTTTCTGCTATCTCCGAAAAACCCGAGGGGGCGGGTACCCACCCCCCCGTCAATGCGCGTGTTAACAGAACGACGGAGGAACCCAGTCGTGCATTCGCCATAACGGTGTGCAGCTGACTGGTTCAACGTGCCCAAGACACAGAACACTTATCACAATAAGTTCAAGTACGCCTTCGTAAAATGCACCAACAGGGGGGGGGGCCGATGCCCACGAGTCGCATTTATGGCGTATCAGTGGGTGAAACAGCCAGCCGAACTCTCAGCTCCACAGACGGCAGAGCTATCGATTCCGCCACCCCGATCTAATAGATGGCAGCTGATGCACGAGTTCACGGAAGATCGGCGCATAGCTGACTGCTTCCGTCCCCTGCTCAGCGCCCATCCAGCTGTATACTTGTATAGTATGGCAAAGTTTGGGAGTCAACGCTCCTGAGACGTCCCGGTGTTCTATCACTTACCAGGCGCAAGTTCACTGGCAACTAACCTCACAATGCGTGACATGAGCCCTTCCTGCGCTTTTTGCAGCGATACATTTGTTGCATTCTAAAATTACCTGTTATGGCGAGTATTGCTCGTTTAGATAGCTAGGTTGGAATGTTTCAGATAAGTTCCACCACAGCTTAACTGAGAGACTGCTCCCAAAAGCCGAGCTTGCAATAACTTAAATATATTATTTAACCAACCTGTTTAGATCAGTAATCTTCGGCAATTTGTCATGAATCGGCCAATCTAGTCATTTGATATATGGAGTCCTGGGTCTCTACCTTCAGGGCTAGGCAGGTGCGTCTTCTCCTCAGGGGTCACATCCTTGAGTTTGTCCTTGTTGAAGCTCTCCACACCAGTCAGTAGGTTTTGGTGCGTCTTTTCCTGCTTCACATCTGCCAGCGCATGCGCATAAGCAATAATCAAGCATGGAAAATGGGGCGCATGTAGCAAAAAGCAGGTGAACAAAGCAAGTCCAGAAACCAGGTTCTACATTCCATCCAGTAGATGGCCGTAACTGTAGAATTAGTTCAGTCATCTGAACACCGTAAAAAGGTTACGGAAAGCAAAAAACAACACAAAAAAAAACAAATAAACACTACGACATGCTTAGCAAACGCATTTTTTTAACAAAAAAAAAACGCAGAAGAGGGCAGCCCACAAAAGATAGTGGCACAAATTTACCATCTAAGCGAGTAAAATTTGAAGTTTCTTCATGAAACAGATGCATCATTCAGGAGGGATTGTGCTGGATTGTACCTATTTGAATTCGTTACAACAGTGTCGGGAAATTTACATACCAATTCCAAACAAGGTTGAGGGAGTGTTTTCTCGTCCACCGTGATTCCTTACTCCTTCCAAGTGATATCAGCACGAACCAGTTTCCTTGATGCCTAAAAGCATATTGACATTTGCAACACCATCAGGGCCTCTTGATAAGCAGTTTGGTCAGATCCAGGTCCTAAGCATCTCTGTATAAATTAAATTAGTTCGGAATCTATATTTTCTAAAGTATGGGGTCTATTTCTAGGCTCTGGCAGGCAACGTGTAAAAACGAAGATAGATTATAGGACGAGTGAATATAACTTGTGAAAAGCTTGAACAATTATGACTTGAATATGACGTAACTCAGGAATATAGATGACGTGGATCTGTCCATATATCTGTCTATCATGTATGTACCAAAAGACCGATCCGACAGGAGGAATAACCGCATCAAACTCTCACCCCGCAATTTTCAGCCGTAATGTGTACGAATGAGAGCGAAATTTCGAAGATTATACCGAAAACTAAAACGAGTCTGAATACACTAGAAATATAGATTGCCGTCTATGGTCTTGGGCCGTTTCTTGTCCTTCACTGCAGTATTTGGTGCATCAGCTTACAATTTTTCGGCTGAAACTCTTGAAATAGAGAAAGCATATCAACCCTGGAAGCTTATCCAATATCAAGGAGAGAGAAAGAGGAAGGGAGAGAGAAAGAGAAAGGGAAAGAGAGAGATATATATATATATATATATATATATATACATATATATATATAATTATATAAAATTATATATATATATATAATTATATAAAATTATATATATATATATATATAATTATATAAAATTATATATATATATATATATATATATATATATATACATATATATAGAATACACGGGTATCATCTGTTGGCCTGGGGATCCAATTCTCTCAGAGAAAGGACCGCCTTCTGTCTGCCTCAGAGAAATGGTGATCATCTGTCGCCACGCCACACTATCATTGACACAACGACACCCGGCCATAACGTCACGGCCATGCTGCTGGCCCCGCCTCAAGTCAGCAGCGGACCAACAAAAAACCCCAGCCTCGATTCCCAGCGCTGCTCTGTGAAGCCAGCAACACCGCAGTGAGTACTGCAGCGCAAATCGTGCCTCATTCTGCGTCCCGGGCATCACACCAAATTGGTATTGGAGTGCTTTTTGCGGAGACAGATGTGTCCACCAGCGCGCTGGCGCCGAGAGGCTACCAAGAGAGCGACAGATGGGAGCCAACGTCCATACAGAAGACTCTGGTGACGCTCCCCGTCATCTGTTTCAGCGTCGACGCTATCTCAAAAGGAAAATAAATGGCATCACGTCAATTAAAAAAAACACGGAAGCTGGTGGAAGCCTGTGAGGCAAGCAAAAGGCAAGGGATCGAGGTAAAATCTAGCACGCCACAAAATGCTGTCCGCAGAATTCCAAAAAATGTGACCACTTCCACATGGTGTGGCCCAACCTTCGTAGAAAACTCGACCCGGACACTTTTTGCCAGATCCAGGACTCGCCCACATAATTGATAAAATCTTAGCCAACCCTAGAAATTCTTACTTCGTTCGTCAACGGCATCTGACACTAAATCCTTACACCTTTGTGGCCAAATTTGTTCAAAGAGCCCGGGCCACCAAGAGTTGTCGGATCTATTGAGCTATCGGATCCCAAGGACGAATTTAAGATGCCATGACCCTTGATCTGTTCACCCATGTTTTCCTTTTCTTTGTCAAAATGAGGAAGAAACATGTGGTTCGTCTTTCACTTCTGCTCCAAGTCTTAAGTACCCAGTCAGGAAGCTAAGACAATTAGCGAAAGCACAGAAACATATCTAGAACGATTCCCCAGTAACAAGAAAACAATTATTCATAGAAGAGCCACATCAACTGCTGGTTCGCCACTACAGCTGCAGCGCACTTGATGGTTTTAAGGACCAGCGGCGGTTTTTGGGCCTGAGACCCTCGTCCGCAGAGTGGGCGTTGGGTCAGCGGCGGCTCCAAGCGTGCAAGTGGTCGCTGGAGACGCCGCTGAAACGGCGGCACAGTCGCACTGGACGGGGGCGGGTCTGCAGACGTACCGTGTCACCCATCATACCCGGCGGCACAGTCGCACTGGGCGGGGGCGGGTTTACAGACGTACCGTGTCACCCATCATACCCGGCGGCACAGTCGCACTGGGCGGGGGCGGGTTTACAGACGTACCGTGTCACCCATCATACCCGGCGGCACAGTCGCACTGGGCGGGGGCGGGTTTACAGACGTACCGTGTCACCCATCATACCCGGCGGCACAGTCGCACTGGGCGGGGGCGGGTTTACAGACGTACCGTGTCACCCATCATACCCGGCGGCACAGTGCACTGGACGGGGCGGGTCTGCAGACGTACCGTGTCACCCATCATACCCGGCGGCACAGTCGCACTGGGCGGGGCGGGTTTACAGACGTACCGTGTCACCCATCATACCCGGCGGCACAGTCGCACTGGACGGGGGCGGGTCTGCAGACGTACCGTGTCACCCATCATACCCGGCGGCACAGTCGCACTGGGCGGGGGCGGGTTTACAGACGTACCGTGTCACCCATCATACCCGGCGGCACAGTCGCACTGGGCGGGGCGGGTTTACAGACGTACCGTGTCACCCATCTACCCGGCGGCACAGTGCACTGGGCGGGGGCGGGTTTACAGACGTACCGTGTCACCCATCATACCCGGCGGCACATTCGCACTGGGCGGGGGCGGGTTTACAGACGTACCGTGTCACCCATCATACCCGGCAGCACAGTCGCACTGGGCGGGCGGGTTACAGACGTACCATGTCACCCATATACCCGGCGGCACAGTCGCACTGGGCGGGGCGGGTTTACAGACGTACCGTGTCACCCATCTACCCGGCAGCACATTGCACTGGGCGGGGCGGGTTTACGACGTACCGTGTCACCCATCATACCCGGCGGCACGTGCACTGGGCGGGGGGGTTTAGACGTACCGTGTCACCCATCTACCCGACAGCACATTCGCACTGGGCGGGGACGGGTTTACAGACGTACCGTGTCACCCATCATACCCGGCAGCACATTCGCACTGGGCGGGGCGGGTTTACAGACGTACCGTGTCACCCATCATACCCGGCAGCACATTCGCACTGGGCGGGGGGGTTTACGACGTACCGTGTCACCCATCATACCCGGCAGCACAGTCGCACTGGGCAGGGGCGGGTTTACAGACGTACCGTGTCACCCATCATACCCGGCAGCACATTCGCACTGGACGGGGGCGGGTCTGCAGACGTACCGTGTCACCCATCATACCCGGCGGCACAGTCGCACTGGGCGGGGGCGGGTTTACAGACGTACCGTGTCACCCATCATACCCGGCGGCACAGTCGCACTGGGCAGGGGCGGGTTTACAGACGTACCGTGTCACCCATCATACCCGACAGCACATTCGCACTGGGCGGGGACGGGTTTACAGACGTACCGTGTCACCCATCATACCCGGCAGCACATTCGCACTGGGCGGGGGCGGGTTTACAGACGTACCGTGTCACCCATCATACCCGGCAGCACATTCGCACTGGGCGGGGGCGGGTTTACAGACGTACCGTGTCACCCATCATACCCGGCAGCACATTCGCACTGGGCGGGGGCGGGTTTACAGACGTACCGTTTCACCCATCATACCCGGCAGCACAGTCGCACTGGGCGGGGCGGGTTTACAGACGTACCATGTCACCCATCATACCCGGCGGCACAGTCGCACTGGGCGGGGGCGGGTTTACAGACGTACCGTGTCACCCATCATACCCGGCAGCACATTCGCACTGGGCGGGGGCGGGTTTACAGACGTACCGTGTCACCCATCATACCCGGCAGCACATTCGCACTGGGCGGGGGCGGGTTTACAGACGTACCGTTTCACCCATCATACCCGGCAGCACAGTCGCACTGGGCGGGGGCGGGTTTACAGACGTACCGTACCATCATACCCGTCAGAATGGGGGGCCCTCTCTCTCCTTGAAAAATGTCATGATGTCAAAAAATTGGGGAGAAGTGGAAAAATTGTGCAAGCAGCCAGCGCAGAGGGCAGCGAGGAGGCCAAGTCCGACGCGTTTTTTTGGGAGGGGGGTTTCTGGAGGGGAACTTTCTTCTCAGCAGCATGTTTCAGATTTACTGGCCCCTCACTTTTACCGATAGCAACGCCTATGAATGGCTGAATCTGGTGACATGGTCTCTGTGACTTCAGTGCACACGCTCATATAGGTCTCGGGAACTGCCCTGAAGACATGATCGAGACAGGTGAGGCGGTACAGAGTTTGGGTAGTGAGCTGGCATCGAAGATAATAGGGGAGTGAGTTGGATTAACAGCAGTCACTCCGATCAAGATTTAGACTAATAACTTTATCAACTTGGCAAATACTGCTGCTGCAAGAAACAAAACTAAACATTTGAGATTTCAAAACCTGACCATACCTCTCCCATCTACGACGCATCAATAAGTACGTCATTGTCATCAAAAATTGACAATAGTGCACATCAATCAGAAGACAAAGAGAACTTGATTTGAATCCTCGTTCATAGCTATAAGACGTTTTAACAGTTTTTTTTTTGTAAAGATGTTATCGTTTTTTATCTCAGAATCGAGGAACTAGAAAAACAAACGTCTTGGGATCCTACAGGAACTGGTTAGTTTCTTGCCATCAACATACATCAATTCCGTGACTCAAAAATTACAGCTCAGAAACATGGCACACCCATTACGAGAGACGCGGGATAGCTTACAAGATGTCAAACGTTGAGCACGTGCTAGTAATCGCACTCTTGTACAAATACGGGCATGCAGTCACGCCCAAGGCAGACCGGACTCTGGCAAATGATGTTCCATCTTTGGCGTGACTAGCTTCAACCCTCCATAGCTGGCTCCGTGGCAAGCGCGCCAGTTCCTGTACCAGCAGGCCTCAACACTGCCTTCCGTGCTGCATGAGAACCTCGCTGTGTGGACCGCTACCAAAAATGGCAAGCCAAAAACGTCAGCTCGACAGAGCCCGCCAAGCGGGCCTCTAAAGGTGGCCAGGACTCAGGTACCGGAGCACCGCCATCCACTCACTTGTACACAAAAGCGGCCCAACTAAAAGGGAAAGATCGACGTCATAGAATATATAAGTTCGCTACTACAGCTAGAAGCCTCGATACTGGTTCGGTATTTAGCGACGCCCGAACTAATGTCATTCTGCCTCGCCAATGCACAATGGGCCCAATCCCGGATCTAGTACGCCAAAATTCATTTTGATCACTTTCTTCAATTGCACCAAAATGTTTCTCAAGCGACAGATAATTAATTGCCCATATCTTTTTGGTCTGGAATTTATTTTGGATCCTAATGTTGCAGGTAGCATATATACCGGCGTGAACATACTTTTGAGTGAAGACCGAATGTTTCACCAGGTCTGCCGGATATCATAGGTACTCCAAATAAATGATGAAATAATACGTAAGTAGGGGTGAAATTGGGAATCTCCATGGACCGTAGCTATAACAGCGTCAAGCCTCTACAAGGCATCTGATGCAAAAATAATGCAGTTTGTAATGTCTTATGAAAAATATAACGAATTGTTTACTAATATCATGTCTGTAGAAAATGAGATATGACTTCATCATAAACATAGAGTGAAACTAAAAGTCCCACGAGGTCCCAGGGCGATTTTTACATCCACAATTTCTCCAATGCTTGCTCTATCGGGAATGGGAACATTTAGCTGCGTGTACTTGCGCCATTTTCAATTATGACACTTTTTAGTTGACACCACGGCGCTCTGCTGCGGCCGTGGCACCCCGACGCTGGCAGTACTGGACTTATGTTTCGATATCTAACTGTTGTTTGTGAAGAAAATACTTCATATTGATATGTGCTTTTAAGCTTAAGCACCTTTAGGTATCCAGATGAAATCCAGATGAAATTTAGGTAAATCCAGATGAACATCCTAAAGGACATGTTTTTTAGATATGTTTGGGCATTGGATCATGAAATATAGAAATGCAATGACGGATCCCTGGGGGACGGGCTTGTAGGACTTAAGCCCCCGGAATTTTCGAACCCTTCTGGCAAATGAATAGCCGGAGGCAGTCCAGGTTCTGCTGGAGCAAGCTCCCACCTCCTAGCCCTCCAACCCCCCCGAACTAAAGTCCTGGGTTCGCCACTGCATAAATGGGTTTTTAATATTGACGTTTTGAGTGCTATAAGGTATCTGTCGATCGTCATTTACAAAAGTGTTTAAATTCGATTCACTTGGGTTGTGTTCTGATCAATCTTTTTCGTTTTATGGCCATTTCATTTTTGGCTGTTTTTTTGCAGTTCTATTGCAGGGGCCCAGATTCTCACATTCTTGGTGGGGAAAGGGCGGGGAAGGGGTGGGAAGCTAAATTTCAGGATGACCATTCAGGAGAACGACGAGAGTCGATCGGGAAAGGTACATACATCTCCACTTGACTCCCCTTGAATCCACCTATGGAAGCATCAAAAAGTGCTAAAATGTACTTAGGTACGCGCATTATCAAGTTTTTACAATATTCTTAACATTTTTATCCGCCAGCTGTCGTCAAACAGCGGCTACAAATTTTGTCGTGCCAGATAGTGAATCGGGCCCATTGTGGAATTGTTACAGTGTTGGAAGGAGCAGAGGAAAATCTGATTTCGTTTTAAGCCGGGAAGCTGGCAGACCACTGAGTCCTAGATAACCACTCGGCTCCCCCACCGCCGAGCCAGTGAGGGACTGACAGACTAGCACCGCTACTGCATACCGTGAATGCGACAGATGGAGTCTTTCTCCAGAATTCAAATCCCAGGGTGACCGGGAGAGGACACCACGGTCACAACCATCCCTTCTGTAGGATATGGTAACACTCAATCATCCACCAGAGGCACTGGCGGGACCAATCCATTCACCGCCGACGCTGTAAAAACAACCGGTCATACCAAATAAGGCGAGGTAGGAGCGGTGTCGAAACGGACCGTATTCCGGGTGGGTGACACGGTCTGGACCTACAACACCCCGCAAATCGGGCCCACCCTCCTCGCTGGACCGCAGCTGTCGTCTCGCGCAGTAGTTTTCAGCACAGGCTGCAGCGGCGTGCATGGGCCCCGTGCCGCGCCGCACAGGGCGCCCGGCGAATGCCGGCCCGCGGCTTGGCGCCGGCCGCCGCACCACCATGTATGGGCATACGTCGGTGAGTCAGCCCGACCGAGTCTGGTGGCCCGCGCAGGTCACAGGTCCGTCCCGTCCCGGTCAGAGAAAGGAGCTCACCGAGACCGCTTCTCCAGAACAAGGGAGAGAGAGAGAGAGAGAGAGAGGGCGAGAGCGGAGGAGGCCGGGTCAGGCGGGGGCGACACAGGTGAGAGAGAAGGCTTAGATAAGCCGGCGAGATTGGACTGAGCGCGGAGCATTTATGAGACGAGATTGTCGGATAAGGCGACAACAACCCGGTGCTAAGTCTCCACGGAAGTCACGACACTGCAGCTGCGACGCTGCCCGGATTGTCGCGTCGCGGCAGATACATGCTTTCCCATACATGCGTCGGAATATGGGGGACCAGGGAGCTGACCCCGACTCTTCGCCCCCCCAAAATTGTTTCAGCCGAATTGGGTAGAAATGAGGAAATCTGGTCACCAACAGATGAAGAAGCCAAATAATAAGGTCAACAAATAAGGCCCATTCCGAGGTGTGTGAGCTTGTGGTAGCGATGCCGATGAACGTAGGTGCGCAGGATATACCTATATATGTACTTTGAAAATCAAAGTACATACATACACGCGTACATTCGCCAACTGCTCAGTGGCTGAAGAACCTCTTTTAAGTCACGGGTCTCGGTTTCAAAGCACAGCAGAATTTTGAGTAAGTGACGTCTAATCTCCAGAAAATACCTTTTACCAAGGTAGGATCAGGCGACGCCGTATGACCTTAGCAGTTGGTGCATCGTTCAATACTAGCAACTACACACTGCCCGTCTCTGTAATTTCCATGACATCTTTGCTGCAGCCTTCTCCCTCAGTCCGGGGTGCAGTCCAGCAGCTGCGTGGCCAGCCTGGCAGCGCGCACCCCACGCCGGTGGGAGGGTGGAGGGGGGGTACGGTGTGGGAACAGGCCTGCGAACGACATAGCAGCCCAGCCGGTCAACACCGCATAGTACTGCGCAGCTCCCAGACTCCTGCCTGCGGCTGCGGCGCTGCTGAGCTGGAGGTGCCGCAGGGACCGCGTTCCCCCAAAAACGCAAACAAGAGCTGGGGGAGTATCAAGAGGAAAACGCAAGTATCACTGTCCGCGAAACAAACAAAAACAAAAGCTGGACCTGTTGCAAGGGGGAGCGCAGGTAACTGTCCCGAATAGAGTAGCAGGTAACTGTCCCGAAGGAGCTGAAGCTGTTGCAAGGTGGAACGCAGGTGCCACTGTCCCGGGGAGAATAAAAGCTGGGAGTGTTGCTAGGGGAAGTACCGGTACCCGAAGGGCCCCGAAAGAAGAGAACCCAAATTTAAAAGGAAGCTTAAGTATGGTCATACAAAGATGTTCCTTATGAATCTTTCGGAATTATTGAAATACTGGTGGAAACACCCGACCGAGTTCTCTCTCTGGCTTTTTCTGCAGCCTCCGCGGCATCGGAGGCCTTCCGTGAACCATTACCCATCCCTTCGCCGCTGTCGGCGGGGGCAACTGCTACGTCTTCCCGACCTTGATACCAGCGCCAGCGCAGCGCCAGTGCAGTCCGCCGCCGCCCCACACGCGCGATCAACCGGGCAAAACCACACCGACCCAACCCAACCCCGGGCAAGTGTGAAAACGCGGCACGACCAGGAGACGGCCGGCAGCTCCTAATTCAGGATTTGCCTCATTCAATTCCTTGATTGGGCTTATTAAGGGAAGATATCCCATCTCTCGGCAAAATTCCCACCATTTACGGTTGAAAAGGTAGCCAGGCGTTGAACGTGCTGTGCAGAGGTGCAGAAACTTGCCAACTCGGCTACTGGAGCTTGTGACACATTTACGAAAATCGAGGTGCATAACTGTGACAAAATAGCGATCGTGACTGTATGGTTCAAAATCAAACAACATATTTTCGAAATACAGAATGAAGCGTGTACCGATTATTTTAATTTAGCAACTCTGTTCTTCAATTCCACAGCGTACCATCAGTGGTCAGGGGCGCAAGTCTCCATATATTTGGGGGGCTCGAGCCCCCAATGCTCGGAGAAGCCCCCAATCCCAAGTTGCGGGCCCCTGCGGGCAGAGCCGGGCCCCTGCCACGATTCCGGGCCCCAGTGGTCTACTTGGGCTAGCTTTGGCTGATTGGTGTTTTAGGGCGCTTTCAGCAACTGGGCTATACGCGTAGCTTTGGCTGAGGCCAGGCTCCCTAGCATGCTTGCGGGTGCCCTGTGGGCCACCCTTAACCTCGGTGTCCGCAACCGGGCCCCTAACGATATTTTTCAGGCCCACTTTGACTGCAGCCGGGTCCCTAATTCCGGCAGTCTCGGGCCTCCTGTCATCCAACCGGGCTCTCTGTGATCCACCCGGCCCCCTGTGGACTGCAACCGGGCCCCCTGTAATCCACCCGGGCCCCCTGTGACTGCAGCCGGGTCCCCTGTGATCTATCCGGCCCCCTGTGACTGCAACCGGGCCCCTCTTTGATCCACCCACACCCCTGTGACTGCAACCGGGCCCCTGTGATCCACCCGGGCCCCCTGTAATTACAACCGGGCCCCTATCATCCACCCGGGCCCCTGTGATACACCCGGGCCCCCTGTGACTGGGACAGAGCCAGCTGTGATCCACCGGGGCCCCTGTGACTGCAACCGGGCCCTCTGCGATCCACCCGGTCCCCTGTGACTGCAACCGGGCCCTCTGTGATCCACCCGGGCCCCCTGTAATTATAACCGGGCCCCATATGATCCACCCGGGCCCCATGTGACTCCAACCGGGCCCCCTGTGACTGCAACCGGGCCATCTGTGATCCACCCGGGGCCACTGTGACTGCAACCAGGCACTCTGTGACTGCAACTAGCCCCCCTGTAATCCACCTGGGCCCCTGTGACTCCAACCGGGCCCCTGTGACTGCAACCGGGCCATCTGTGGTCCAACCTGGGCCCCTGTGACTGCAACCGGGCCCTCTGTGATCCACCCGGCCCACCTGTGACTGCAACCGAGCCCCCTGTAATCTACCCGGGCTCCCTGTGATTACAACCGGGCCCCCTATCATCCACCCGGGCCCCCTGTGACTGGGACCGGGCCATCTGTGATCCACCCGGGCCCCCTGTAAGTACAACCGGGCCCCGTGTCATCCACTCGGGCCCCCTGTGACTGCAACTGGGCTATCTGTGATCCTACCGGGGCCCCTGTGACTGCAACCGGGCCCCCTATGATCCACCCAGGCCCCCTGTGACTGCAACCAGGCCCCATGTGATCCACCCGGGCCCCCCTGCAATTACAACCGGGGCCCCTATGATCCAACCGGGCCCCCTGTGACTGCAACCGGCCCCCTGTGATACACCCGGGCCCCCTGTGACTGCTACCGGGCATCTGTGATCCACCCGGGGCCCCATGTGATCCGTCCTGGGCCCCCTGTGATCCACACGGGCCCTCTTTGACTGCAACCGGGCCCCCAGAGATCCACCCGGGCCCCCTGTGACTGCAAACGGATTCCCTGTGGTCCAGCCGGGCCACCTGTGACTGCAACCGGGCCCCTGGAATCCACCCGGCCCCCTGTTATCCACCCGGGCCCCCTGTGACTGCAACCGGGACCTGTGACTGCAACCGGGCTCCCTGTGATCGAGGAGGAGCGGGTCCTCTAATGCCACGGACTGGCAGTATGCGGAGCCTTGCCATGAGTGCGGGGCCCCGTGGTCTATCTGGGCTTGCTGTGGCTGCGGCCGGGCTCCCTGGCATGCTTGCTTGGGTGCGGTCCCCTTTAGGGCCACCCATAATCGCTTTGTCCGCAAACGGGCCCCTAACAATATTCTCAGGCCCATTTTGACTGCATCCGGGGCCTTGTTTCTGGCAGTCTCGGGACCTTTTTGGTTCCTCTGTGACTGCAACCGGGCTCCTTGTATTCTGCCTTGGTCCCTTTTAGTCTGCCCGAGCCCTTTGTAGGTGGTCTGGGCTTTTTGTAGTGTGCCTGGGTCCTGTGTGGTCCGCCCGGGCCTCTGTGGTCTGCCCGCGCCCCTTGTGGGCGGTCTGGGCTCCTTTTAGTCTGCCCGGGCCCTCTGTGGTCTGCTCGGGTCCCCTGTGGTCTACCCGGCCCCCTGCGGTCTGCCCGACCCCTTGCAATTTTCCCGGGCTCCTATGGTTTGTCCGTGTCCCTTTGGTCTGCAAGGAACCACAGCACTAGCGGATCCAGAGGGGGGGGCAAAGGGGGCAATGCCCTCCCCAAATCCCCAGATTTTACCGATTTTTACGGATTTTCTTCAAACAAAAACCATATGTTTTTCACGATTTGGGGCCCCGTTGCCCCCCTCCCCCCACCATCGGCCTGAATCCGCCCCTGATTCCACTCCTCCCACTTCGCTGTATCTGGGAACCCGTGCTATAATTTCAGGCTCCCTCTGGGCTACCCAGGCCTCCTCTGGCTCTAGCCGG
Source organism: Lepas anatifera (assembly GCA_034440635.1). NCBI lineage: Eukaryota > Metazoa > Arthropoda > Thecostraca > Lepadidae > Lepas > Lepas anatifera. The sequence continues at coordinate 30,848 of JAOTON010000399.1, forward strand.
GCTCCTTGCCTTGCTTACGACCCCCCCGTAGTTCACCACCCCCCCCCCACCGTGCGCAGCCGGGCCCCTTCCGATAAGTACTGGTTTAATAAACTGGCATGTTTGTTATTTTGGCATCTCTCTGTCGGCACTACTTTTCTTCATTGATATATTTCTAGGCATTTTTGTCAGAAATGTGCATGAAGTTTTCCATTTTTGTTTGTTCTAGTGGAATTTTAAATACAAACAAATTTAAGACTCTTAGGCTGGGGGATCCAGTTGCGCGTAGCTTCCGCCCGCGCTCTCCTTACGCCCGCGCTGATTTGAGCGGAAGTCAGCGCGTAAGCGATTTGGAGGGATGTTCAGGAGAGAGCAATCGCGCGCAGGGGTGTAATTTTCTATCTCTTTGGGGGTGCCCAAGCACCCCCAATCCTAATTTGAGCACCCCCAATCCTAATTTGAGCACCCCCAATCATGTGTTGAGCACCCCCAATACATGTGCCGCCCCTGGCTTACCACCGCTGCCCTGAACAGTGTCATCCTATCTTATCACTGCCGCCCCTGGCAAGTTCTCCCGTACTGGTTTCATTACTTGGAAGTAATGAACCCTGATTGGTTCCACCTCTGGCTCATCAGTGCCACCTGGCTTATCACTTTCCCCATGATTTGTGACGCCATATTACTGCCGCCCCCGCCTGATCACTGCCGCCCCCTGGCAGATAACCGCCGCCCCTGACTGATTACTGCCGCCCCCTGGCTGATCACTGCCGCCCCTGGCTGATCACTTCCGCCCCTGGCTGATTGATAACTTCCGCCCCTGGCTGATTGATAACTGCCGCCCCCTGACTGATGACTGTCGCCCCCTGACTGATAACTGCCGCCCCCTGGCTGATCAATGCGACCCTACTGGCTGATGATTGCCACCCCTGGCTGATCACTGCAGCCCCCTGACTGATAACTGCTGTTCAATGGGTGATCACTGCCGCCTCCTAACTGATATATGCTGCCCTCTGGCTGATAACTACCGCCCCTGGCTGATGACTATCGCCCTCTGACTGATGACTGCCGCCCCTGACTGATAAGTCCGACCCTACTGGCTGATAACTACCACCCCTGGCTGATCACTGCCGCTCCCTGGCAGATCACTGCCATCACTGACTGATAACTACCGCCCCCTGACTGATAACTGCCGCCCCTGACTGATAACTGCTGTTCAATGGGTGATCACTGCCGCCTCCTGACTGATATCTACTTCCCCTTGACTGATAACGACCGTCCCTGACTGATCACTGCCGCCCCCTGATAAAACTTCCAGCCCTTGGCTGATAACTGCCGCCCCTGGCTGATCACTGCAGCCCCCTGACGGATAACTGCCTTCCCCTGGCTGATCACTGCAACCCCGTTGCTGATAACTGCCGCCCCCTGGCTGATCACTGCCGCCCCCTGACTGATCACTGCCGCCCCCTTACTGATAACTGCCGTCCCTGACTGGTTACTGCCGCCGCCCCCTGACTAAAGCTACCGCCCCTTGGCTGAAAACTGCCTTCCCTGGCTGATCACTGCTGCCTCTGGCTGATCACTGCCGCTCCTAGTTGATTACTGCCGCTCGCTGGCTGATCACTGCCACCCTCTGACTGATAACTGCCGCCCCTGGCTGATCACTGCCGCCCTCTGACTGATAACTGCCGCCCATGGCTGATCACTGCGATCCCATGACTGATAACTGCCGCCCCTGGCTGATCACTGCCGCCCCTGGCGGATTGATAACTGCCACCCCTGGCTGATCACTGCCGCCCTTTGGCTGTTAACTGCTGCCCTTTGGCTGCTAATTTCCGCCCCTGGCTGATCACTGCCGCCCTCTTGCAGATTACTGCCACCTCCTGCCTGATAACTGTCGCCCCTTGGCTGATAACTCCCGCCCCTGACTAATCACTGCAGCCCCTGACTGAAACTACCGCCCCCTGACTGATAACTTCCGCCCCTGGCTGATAACTGCTGCCCATGGCTGATCAGTGCCGCCCCCTGGCTGATCACTGCCGCCACCTGACTTATAACTTCCGGCCCTTGGCTGGTAACTGCCGCCCCTGGCTGATCACTGCCGCCTTCTGACTGATAACTATCGCCCCTGGCGGATTGATAACTGCCACCCCCTGACTAATAAATGTCACCCCTGGCTGATCACTGTCGCCCCCTGACTGATAGCTGCTGCCCCATGACTGCTAAATGCCGCCCCTGGCTGTTCACTGCCGCCCCCTGGGAGATCACTGCCGCCCACTGACTGATAACTGCCGCCCCTGACTGATAACTGCTGCCCATGGCTGATCACTGCCGCCTCTGGCTGATAACTGGCGCCCCCTGGGTGATAACTACCACCCCTGACTGATAACTACCGCCCCTGGCTGATAACTGCTGTCCATGCCGCCCCCTGACTGATCACTGCCACCCCCTGACTGATCACTGCCACCGCTTGGCTGATAACTGCCGCACCTGCCTGATCACCGCCGCCCATGGCTGATCACTGCCGCCCCTGGCTGATAACTTCCGCCCCCTGACTGATCACTGCCGCCACTGACTGATAACTGCGGCCCCCTGGCTTATAACTGCCGTCCCTTCTGGATCACTGCCGGCCCCCTGGCGGATCACTGCCGCCCCCTGGCTGATCACTGGCGCCCATGGTTCATCACTGCCGTCTCCCGGGGCACTGACCATCCTGGTGATATCTGGACAGTGAGCGTTCTGGGAGAGCATCCTTCTGTGGATATCACTAGAATCATGTCATATCTGAGGAGCGTTAGTTTTAATTTCATACATTCATCCTTGTAGTCTTTTAGGTATTACATAACGTCGAGTTTCATGTTAAATAGTCGCTGACCTTAGTCTGTCGTGTGAAATGCCATTTTTGCAGTATTTGTATTTCATTTTTTATTTGTTTATATGTGTTTTATATAATGTTCTGATACAATTTTCACAACCTTGCCTGTTTTCCCACCTGACTTGTTGAAACTCGTGCGGAAATGTCCTATTTACGTATTTTATTTAGTGTTATGGGTGCCGTATGACCCTAGATGACCGCAACCTAAAACCCTAGATATGATGATAGACCGTCTCCCGGCTGAGCACTACCGTCCCTGGTTGATCACTGCTGCCCTGATTCATGCCACCTCTGGCTCATTGATGCTGTCCCGGGCATATTTTGACCCAAATGCGCGCCGCCGCGACTTATCGCTGCCGCCCATGGTTCATCACTGCTGCCCCCTGGCGGATCACTGTCTCCCCTGGTTCATAACTGCCGCCCTGATTCCCCACTGCTGCCCTGATTCACGCCGCCCCTAGCTCCAGTTTTTAAAATTAACTCATATATGGGCGGCCCCTGGTTAGACATTTCCTCCTTCGTATCCTCACAGCCGCCTCCGGCTGACTGACCACCGAAGAGATTAATCCGGCCATGACCCCCAAAACCGGTCAAACTTAGGCCCTGCTGTCAGCACAATTTGTCAGCAGGAATCTCTAACACCCTTCCAGAAAGCAAACAGCAGCCCACTATCGTCTAATCGTTATCTGTTTGCCTATTGGAGAAATTCCCCAAACCGAGTAAATGACAGACTGCTGCTGCCGTGCTTTTACTGTTTTAGTGTCAGCTAGGGGTGAATTGTGTATCTATTTGGGGTATGCGAGCACCCCTAATCATAATTTGAGCACCCCCAATACATGTGCCGCCCCAGCTCAGCATTGCTGCCCTGATTCATGCTGCCTCCGTCTTACCACTGTGATTTATGTTGTCCCCAGTTAATCACTACCACCCTGATTTATGCTGCCATGGTTCATCACTTCCGCCTCCTGCCTATCACTGCCACCCCGATTTGTGCCAGCCCTGACTTATCACTGCCGTCCTGATTCAAACAGCACCCAGCTCATCACTGCTACCAGTAGCCCACCAGTGCTATCTCCGGCTTATTACTGCCACGCTGTTTCATGCCGCCCTCAACTCATCACTACCGTCTCGGCTAATAAATTCCGCCCCTGACTTATCACTTCCGCTCTAATTCATGCCGCTCCCAGCTCAGGGACGGCGGATTCCATTTTCGGGCGGGTGTGCAAGAATTTCGGGAGGGAGCGCCTTCCTTCCCAGGGGGCACCTCCACCCCAGGGGACGCCTTTGGCTCCCTAGGGGTGCCCACTCAGTGGTGAGGGGGCGCCGACATTATTTCCCTGCGTTGAGTGGATAAATTGTGTCTATCTGCTCTCCATCGGACGGCTTTGATGTCAGGGGTACCATTCGTATGTGACACTGTTTTTATTTCGCATAGAGGGTCCTACCCCTTCCGGTAGGTGGTGTTTAAGCCTGATTTTTTCTTGGCCGGCCGGGGGCGCCGCCCAAATCCTGGGCGCTTCACCGGACCAAGCCAAAATCGGGTGTGAAAAATATACTTTTGCACACCCTCATTCTTTTCAGGGTATGCAACTGCACACCCTGCTCCCCGGAATCCGCCGCCCCTGCCCCAGCTTATCTCTTCTGCCCTGATTCTTGTCACCCGTATTTTATAACTACTACCTACGGCTCACCATTCCCGTCCACGTTTTTTCCCTTCGCCTTGATTCGTGCCGCTCCCGACTAATTAATGCCGCCCCTAGTTCATAACTGCCGCCCCTGAGTCATCTCTTCCGCCATGGCCTTATCGCTTCCACTCTGATTCGCACCACTCCGAGTTCATAGCAATTGTCCCTGGCTCATCACTGCCGCCCTTGACTTATGACTTTGTCCTGTTTTTTGCCGCCCCGGCCAGTCACTGTCGCCCCCAGCTTATCACTTCCATCCTAATTTGTGCCGTTCTTAGTCCATAACTTCCGCCCTGGGCTCATCAGTGCAGCACTGATTCTTACCACCGCTGTGTGTTAGGGTAAAAAATAAAGAGCGTTAGGGCAAAAATAAAGAGCATGCATGGGTACTGTGGAGCTGCCATATGTATCAACACGGACCCCGCTGGGGTCCCTGGCACGACACGCCCCGCTGGGGGACGAATTTCGCCCCTCCGTAACTCATTTCCCAGGAAAGCTAAAGGAAAATCACGGACGGCGTTCGAAAGCTCTTGACGAGGCGAAGATAAATTATGCGGAGTTTTTTATGTCAGGTCAAATTTGAGGTCAGCACAGGGCAAAGAAAGTTACTTACAACAGGGCAGTGTAGGGGAGACCGGGGCTGGTTGAATCATTTTTCACTTTTCCCTCCGTAGCTAATAATCCACAAGATCTATCGAAAATTGGATACCACCATTCAAAATATAGTTCTTTTCCCCACCAAACGCCGGTTAATCTTTTCCCAAAAACAAATACATTTTACCACAATACACTTTTGAAATCAGCTCTGCACCTGATGCAAACTGCCCCCATGCCGGGGTAAGTTGCATCAGTCCCCGGGGCAGCTTGCATCGTGAGGAATTAGTGCACAGAAACACAATACAACGTCAGATTCGCTTTATTGGTAGGCACGTTTCCGATTCAGCGGAGGCACGTTTCCTTGGTAGGAACGTTTCCCATCGGATACCCTTCCGAGCTTACCTACTCAGGGTCAGAGTCACATTGGTGACAGATATAGCACCTGCTACTCGAAAGTGACGCGCTCCTCCCCCACTTTCGACGCCCATGCCAATAATTATTGCAATAATACATCCTTATGACCATTCAATTTTCCCTTAAACAAAACTAAGCGCCGGGGTAGGTTGCAACCATGCTTCAACTTGCCCCGCGAAAAAATGATTCGTCTTGCCCCGTCCCTGCCCTAAATCAATCGTGGCGCCAAATATTGCACAAGCCAAGAGGTCCCGCCAAAAGTCTTTGTCTCAATTGAAGACTGGAGAAAAACGCTTTAACCTGCCAGGCTTATGACCAGCGTGCATGTTATCTTGTATTTCATTTAAAACGTAATGTAACAGAATAAAAAATACCTTCACCCTAAAAAAATGAGTTTTTGTCTCTTCACCTGGTATCGGCCGACCGCCTTCGCTGGTTTCTTCTCCGGAAAGACATTGCGCGTGCGTGGTTCTAGTGGGACCGCTTAAACTGTTATCTAGTGAATATTTTTTTAGTTACAGCCCCTGATGCATTCAACCCGTGATGCAACCAGCCCCGGTCCCCCTTACGTTTCCCCTCTAGATTCTTACTCCGTGGGGCTATAGCAAATGTTTATGCATCATTGGATTCCTCTCATCTTGGCAAATCGAATGATGTATAATTTGACCTTGATAGGTCAAATTGTGAAAATGGCCAGACATCGAGCTAGGTCAAGGTCACAGGGTACCCTGGCATGGTCATGTTGCATAGCAATCGACTCTAGGTGACAATATAAGCACAATGCAGGCAAAATAGGAGCTTTATCTCAATTCAGCGAGAAGTTTTTGACAAAACAATCACGGTACGCTCCTGTGATCTAACATGACCTTTAAGAGGTCAGATGGTCAAAAACTCAACTTATGGCCAATATCGTAGTAGGAATACATGATTTGATAATTTTCAGCTTTATCTATCCAGTATTTACTGAAAACGAGCCCTTTCTATTTCTCACCATAGACTTATAATGGGGTGACCAAAAATTGACCCCACCTTTGGTCAACAATATAAAAATTCCGAGATAGCATATTTGTAGACCCTAATGACCTCATCATATTTCAAAAGTTTTAAACTGATCGGTTGACTGATGTTCCTCAGGCGCCGCTTCAAACTCGTGAGTTTATGTTTTGAGGTCGGGTCGCTTCACCTTGGATAGATCCTTGACCTGGGCTGATCTGACCAAAAAAATGTGGTCATATGCGCAAAATCGATGAGAGATAAGGTAACTGTAAGTTTCGTTGTTTTGCATCTCTTCGTTTTTTAGTTATCTGGGGAAAACCAGGAGAGGGGTTAATTTCGCCCCCCCAGTGGGACACGTGTTAATATTCACAGAACAATACACGCGTTGTTTGGAGCGCTATCAGTGTTCTTGCTCTCTTTTCACCTAGTGATAAATGCTTTGCTTTCATTTCAATATCCATCCACTCTGCCATTCCGGGGGCGCGGTAGTGGAGTGGTCAGCGTAGCTGGCTTCCATTCAGCCGACCCGGGTTCAAGGCCCGGCGACTTCCCTGAACAAGGAGCAAGCTGGCTCCCGAGAAACCCTTCCAAGAGGGAAACAGTTGGTGACGCCGTATGACCCTGGCGATTGGTGCGTCGATAAGCCCTAAGATCGATCGATCCACTCTGCCATTCCGAAGGTAAAATTTAATCCAGCAAAACTAATATACATAAATCGTGGATAGATTTACAACTCAGATTTCATTATTTTAAGACGTGCATGAAGCTTTGGGATTTCGTCTAAAAAGCAAATATGTTTGAAAAAAGCTTTAGAATACCTGCCCAACATTAAAATAGAATGTTCCCTGTGCTATAAAAGGCACAAAAAGCGAAGAATAGCAGATTTAGTGTAATGAACGGGTGCCGCCCCCGCAATGCCGCCGCCCCTATGGGGTGCCGCCCCCCACCAGCTGAGCACCCCCAAAGATTTTGGGAAAATTACACCCCTGATCGCGCGGAGCTCCGCGCCCGCGGGAATTAGCGCGGTGCATGGAGGGCAATCCGAGGCGGCGGTGAATACCTCCGGCGACCTTAGTAAATGGACGTTAAGGCTCAAAATTCCCATAGAATACGGTGCTTTTCTGGCCGTAGTAAACTCGCGTCATAGGTTACAGCCTGCTGACTGCTGAACGGTGTCGGATTTCCTGGCCGACTGTGGGGGAGGGGCTGAGAGGAAGACACGGCCCCGCGCTGGGAGGTGAAGTGATGATAAAAATGCTCGGATCGGATAAAGGGAAAAACTTTAGCCAGAAACGATAATTATACTTATATAGTGACCATTATAAAGTGGGATTTCCACATAAAGGAGACATACATGTGAAAACGATGTAATTTGCCTTAATCCAAATGTGTTTTTATGTTAAACCTACCTCAAGTCAATTTATATGAGCAGGACACTGGCCTCACGAAATTGGATTAGTCAGAGCAATGTGGGAGAGATGAGCCGGGCAGGCCCCAGGAAGCCTGGCTCGGCAAGTGCAGCGCAATTCAGTTTGAAATTTATTCACGAATCGAACCGTTATTCGGTGCATTTTCTCAAACCTATTCAAGTCATGTTCACTAGCGGATCTAGGGGAGCGGGTTGGGCACAACAGGCAATTGCCCCCTGTTATCATCTATCGGCTCCGCCGGGGGTTCACCGCCTGTCTTTAGCCTGTCACGCGTATGTTAAGACTGATCTTTTTGACAGTGGCCTTTAACTCACGCCAAAGATGTTGCAAGTGGTTGGGTGACTTTCTATGGACACGGGGAACATTTCTATGGATATCCTCACGCTCACAGTTCTCAGGGTGAACTGGGTTATCGCTGGCGTTCCATGTAATCCTCGACGAGACCGCTCGGGGACGGTTAGTGGTACGAAACATGAGATACGTCCTGGTCCGAAAAAGGTGTATTGGAGGGCAGTTAGCATTACGGCTGGTGGTCCACTGGCACATCTGCAGTGATCTATTTCGCCTGTGTCTCTTCTGAGGATTTCCCAGTGAGATGCTGGGAGTTGGTGGGTCTCGATTATTATTATAAAGACATGTTTTGTCGACCGCAAGTCATATAACTTGGATTCATTGACATTTTCAATACCTTTTCGTTGCTTTAAAAGGATCATACAGGCTTCCGCGCTGTCTTCCGCGCTGTTGAGAAGACGCGGAAAGTTAGCGCGTAAGACGGCGAGTTACGACACTACTTCCGCCACAACTTAGCTGCGCGCTGATGGATCCCTCCAAAAGCCGCTCCGCGTTAACTTACGCCCCCGCGCAGCTGCGCGCTGTCTACCGCGCGTCCGGATCCCCCCAGCCTTAAATTTGTCTGTCAAAAAGTGTATCATATCTTGTCGTCAAATATGGGTAAAATAATGTGCGTCCGCCAGCGAATGGTAGCCTCTTAATTTCCCGGGCTTGTCAGCGCAGCGCGAAGGAAGCTAAGGCATGCTCCTGGCTCTCTTGTCGCATTCGCCGAGGCGAATGATTTGCACAAAGTTTGCTTTGAACAGTAAAATTGGCATGCTTATGATTCAATTGGCTTGTGTCTACTCTAGAAAAGTTTCGTTAGGCTCTGATTTGGATTTTACGTTTGGGCTTTTCGTGTCAATCCAAATCGTGCTCCGATGCGCGGTGTTGAATGGCAAGTGAAGTGATTGTTTGCTATGAGCTGCTGTTGGGCTAAATCCTTAATGAGTGATGATCCCCTGTCCGGCTACCCTCATGGCTAAATACCAAGACTTGGAGAATCTTGTGCCCCTATGGCCGCCAGTGACGTATCTAGAATTTGGGTAAGGGGAGGAGGAGGGGCAAAGCCTCAGGGGGCAGGGTGACACTTAGCCACCCGAAGGGCGCACTTTTCACCCAAAGGGCGACCAATCGTCGCATCCTGGGGGAGGGGAGGGTTTGGGGGCGGCATTTCGTCCTCAGAGGTTCTTGGGCTTAAGGGGTGGCTGCCCCATTCGCCCCCCCTGGTGGCCACCCCATTCGCCCCGCCCCCTGGTGGCCGCAGCCGGGTCCCTACTCCCAGTAGTTAATACTCTGTGGATGCAGACGGGCCTGCCATGGATGCGGTTCGTGCAACTGCAACCAGCCTCTGCCATGCTTGCCATGCGGGCCCCTGTGGTATCCCGGGCCCCTATTGGTCTGACCGGGCCCCCTGTGGCCTGTCCGGGCCCCTGTGGTCTGCCCAGGCCCCTGTGGTCTGCCCGGGCCCCTATGGTCTGCCCGAGCCCCTGTGGTCTGCCCAGGCCCCTGTGGTCTGCCCGGGCCCCTGTGGTCTGCCCAGGCCCCTGTGGTCTGCCCAGGCCCCTGTGGTCTGCCCGGGCCCCAGTGTGCAAAGTATGGCATTTTCGACGAGATCTCGTCGGTGCGAGTGCCCTTGGAGACAGGAGGGAGAGGTGCGAATTTTATCAACCTGGTGCGAATTTGCAAGACTGGTGGGAGGAAGTGGACACTGAAAACCAAAAAAAGACTGAATAGTTATGAATACACAGGAGGGGGCCTTATAAAAAGTCCTTTACTAACTAATAAGAGAGGTAGTATTGCATCGTGTGGGTAGGAATGTGTGCGTTTTTCTCCCTGGTATATGGCAGATTGGTGCGAATTTTTTTAGGCTGGTGGTGTGATAATTTTGGATGGCTGGTGCGATTCGTCTGGCCTGCTGCCATACTTTGCAGACTGGCCGGGTCCCATTTGGTCTGCACGGGCCCCTTGTCTGCTAGTGCCCATTTTGGTCTGATCGAGCCCCTTATGGTCTGCCCGGGCCTCCTGTGGTTTTCCCGGAACCCTTTTGGTCTGTCCGGGCCGGGCCCTCTGTGGTTTGCCCGGGCCCTTCCCAGTCTGCAAAGTGTGGAGCTTTTGACGAGATCTGGTGGTGCGGACACCCTTCATGTGGTGCGAACTTTGGAGCAAACAAATGCCCACTTTTGCTGTATGGTGCGAGGGAGCTCAAATCAAACACCCACAGGGTTCTAAGAAGGGAGAAACTGGTAAAAACATCGAAATTTCCGGGCCAGTGAAATTTCTCACCAGTGCTTGGTGTGAATTTTAGGCTGCTGGTGGTGCGAAAAATCTACAAGGTTGGTGCGGACTCGTCGGGTCTGCTGCCATACTTTGCAGATTGGGGCCCCTCTGTGGTTAGCCCGGCCCCTGTGTTCTGCTCGGGTCCCTGTGGTCTGCCCGGGTCTTTCATCTGTCCAGGCCCCGTGTGGTCTGCCCGGGCCCGCTGCCCAGCCAGCAATTCCGACCGGGCCCAGAGCGGGCTGGGCCGGGCTCTGCCCGAGCCCTAAGACTCATAGCTGAGCCACATAGACTTGGGCTGAGCCCGACATAAGGTCGGGAGATGACAACTTGCCCGAGTGGTAGAGCCCGGTCTTGCTTGACCATGGGCTCTGCCCAGGCGGAGCGGGAGCCGGACCTGGGCTGAGCCCATGTACGCGGGCTCTGCCCCGTCAAAGCCCAGCATATATCGGGCAGAGTCCAGCCAAATTGCTGGCTGTGTGTGGTCTGCTCGGGCCCCTTGTGGGCTTACCGGGCTCCTATGGTTTTCTGGGTTCCTGTGGTCTGCCCGGCCCCTTTGGTGTGTTCATGCCCTCTGTGGTCTGTCTGGGCCCCTTGTGATCTAAGAATATCGTGCAGAGTCTGAAGCTGTTGTGTTAGTCGCGTATTTGCAAGAGTTCCTTATTTGTTAGCAGTTTCGTGCCCCAGGTGGTGTATCCGTGCTCCCTGTTGCCGAAACCGGCCCCCTGACATGCTTGCGGGCCCCCTGTGGTTTTCCCGGGCAACGTGCGGCCGTACCCATGCCTCCTGGAACATTGGGAGAAAATGGATGGGGCGTGAGAAATGTTAGGCCCCCATTCCTTTTGTACTGATCCTATATGAGGATTGTAAAGGGAAATAGGCAGTACCACCTATTCATAGTACCCCTTGACCGGTACCCAGTATTGTAAAATGTCATGAACTGGCAAGGTGAATGGATCAGAAAAAGGTGTCTTGATCATGTAACATAAATATCAGTAGGTTCGATTTCCCCGCTGATAAAGGAATTTCGCACTTCGATCTCTACCTTCAATTTGTATCACATTATTCACGATAATGCGATTTCGTTCCAGGTGTGAATGTTAAAATGGTTGGACAGTATAAACATAAGTCGGGTGCGCAAAAGCGTAAAACAAAGAACATTCAAGATCGAGGGGCTGCTCTGGCAAAACTACCCAAACTTTGTTCATTTTTCAGGTAACCCACGAATCTAGAATCGTCTTGCTAATTTTGCAAACTGTTATAAAATGACCCCGATCATAGTTGCATTTAATCTCTAGCAACGTACGCGTCCACTTAAAGTAGTTCATATCACTACTATTTTTGGTACTTTGCAACCTACGTTCATTTATCGACCGCAAAAAATTAAAACCCAAATTTAAAACTAACTCGGAAAAGTGCAATGTGTATAGTTTCCAGCAAAACGGTAAAGTAAGGTTGTAATTCCAATCCTTCTTTTCCTGATCATTGCCTTCCTCGGCCAGGCCACCAGCCGGATCCTGTTTACTAAAAGACCCTCCAGCATCCATCCCTCCTGCGTCGTCTGGGGCTGATCCCGTTGTACCTCCGGAGGAGAGCATCCGCGTGGACGACAAAGGCGGTAAGTAGACACCTACTTGTCCAATATCCTTACATACTTTGGCAGCTCGTTCAAAAGATTGGGTCTTCTGACTACTTTTTGGGCTAAATAGTGCAAATCAGAAACAGTGACGAATAGCGCGCTCAAAATTGTTATTTAACCTTTGCAGTCAGTTTTCGACAACAAATGGTCGAAAATACGTTTTTTTCGGTCACATTTCATTTTAAAAAATACGGGCCCCCTTTCGAGCCGGGTGCCCCCAATCGAAAACATAAAGTGGCGCCCCTGTCAGTGGTACAATATTGGTACTGTGTTCAGTTTCTACTAAAACGAGGGGCCCCGCTGCAGAAAACCCGGAAACCGCTGTCACAGCTGCCAGATTTTAACATGCAGCCCAATGGTGCCGATTGTTAGTAGTTGCCAGAAAGTTTCCGCCTAGATGCTCGAAATGTGACAGTCAATTTTTTCGAGAAATACACGATTGTGGGCATATTTAAGGCATTAAAGATAGCGCAGATAAGTTATCAAGTACTTCTCTGTCCATTTTATCAGGTTAAATAAGGTTTAAAGTTTGAGTCTCTTCGACTTAGCGGTCCCTATTTCTTTGAATTAAGTATTAAGTACGCCTAAAAGCTACTAAGAAAAGTACTAAATGAGTGAAAGAAATAAACATAGCTGGGCATCAATTCTACCTAAACTACGCAACAGCGACAAGACAAGCTCGAAATGTTTATGTGTTGTAGAGCAAGGTCAGGGGCGCAGCCAGGGGGGGCACAGGGGGCACGTGCCCCCCATCGGTGCCGGGGTGCCCTTTTGATTTCCAGGTGGTGTGCCCTCTTTGGGCCGTACCGCTCGAAATTTAGTACCCTACATCGTTGAGCCTAGATGGAACTAGACTGCATTTAGTGATTTAAGCTATTGTTTGACAATTAAGAGCCTTTTTGGTCTGTTAAGGCATTCTGTCGCCTTTCCAAGCACCCAGGAAGAGTATAGGCACGAAATCCGTTTCCAGATAATGCCTCATCGTCGCCAATAATCGTACGGGTGGAGCTCATCTGGTGCCCCCTGGAGGTGATCATGTGCCTTCTGAGCTGATCTGATGCCCTCGTAGTCAATCTGGTGCCCCCCCTCCCCTGAATAAATAATTGTGCCTTCTGAACCTATATAATGCTCTCTAAGTTAGTGTGATGCCTCCGAGCTTGCCTGCTGCCCTACTAGCTGTTTTAGTGCCCCTTGAGCTGATCCGGGCCCCCTGAACTTATTTAATGCCTCCCGTAGTTTATCTACTGTCCAGGGCCGCAGCCAGGGGACACAGGGGGCACGTGTCCCATCGGTGCCGGGTGCCCTTTTGATTGTCAGGTGGTGTACCCTCTTTGGGCCGTGCCGCTCGAAATTTAGTGCCCTGCGCTGTTGAACCTAGATGTAACTAGACTGCATTTAGCGATTTCAACTATTGTTTGACAACTAAGTGCCTTTTTGGTCAGCTAGGGCATTCTGTCGCCTTTTCCAAGCACCCGGGAAGAGCATAGGCACGTAATCCGTTTCCAGATAATGCCTCTTCGTCACCAATAATCGTACGGGCGGAGCTCATCTGGTATCCCCTGGAGCTGATCATGTGCCCTCTGAGCTGATCTGGTGGCCTCGTAGTCAATCTGGTGCCCTCCTGAGAAAATAAGTGTGCCTTCTGAATCTATATAATGTTCTCTGAGTTAGTTTGATGCCTCCGAGCTTGCCTGGAGTCCTTTTAGCTGTTTTAGTGCCCCTTGAGCTGATCCGGGCCCCCTGAGCTGATTTAATGTCTCCCGGAGTTGATCTACTGTCCAGGGGTGCAGCCAGGAAGGCACAGGGGGCACGTGCCCCCATCACTGCCGGGGTGCCCTTTTGATTGCCAGGTGGTGTACCCAATTTGGGCCGTGCCGCTCGAAATTTAGTGCCCTAGCCGTTGAACCTAGATGGAACTGGACCGCATGTGGCGATTGAAACTATTGTTGGACAACTTAATACCTTTCTCGGTCAGCTAGGGCATTCTATCGCCTTTCCAAGCACCCGGGAAGAGTATGGGCACCTAGTATGTGTCCACCTAATGCCTCATTGTCGCCAATAATCGTACGGGTCAAGCCGATCTCGTGCTCCTTGAGCTCATCTCGTGGCCTCTCAGCTGGTCTTGGCCCCTTGAGCTGATTACTTGCCCTCTAAGCTGATCTGGTGCCCCTGAGTCAATCGAGCGCCCACTGAGCAAATAATTGTGCCTCCTGAACCTATATAATGCTCTCTGAGTTAGTCTAATGCTTCCGAGCTTGTTTGGTGCCCTAATAGCTGATTTAGTGCCCCTTGAGCTGATTCGGGCCCCCGAACTGATCTCATGCCTCCCGAAGTTGATTCTGTCTCCTAAGTCAATATGGTGCCTCTTCAGCTGATTAGGTGCCCCTCAACTGATTATTGATGTATCCTTAGATGGTCTGGTCCCCCCCCTGAGCTGGTTTGGTGGGCCCTGAGCCCACCTTGTGTCCCCTGAGCTGTTATGTTGCTCCCTGAGCTGATTTAGGCTCCTGCCATAGTCTGGGGGACTGGGAGCTGATTTGGACCCCGAGCGGATCGATCTGGTGCCACCTGAGCTGCACTAATGCCCCTTAGTCGATCTGGTGCCTCCTGAGCCCATCTGATGCCCCCCTGAGTAATCTGGTGCCCTTTAAGCTGATGTGGGCCTCCTTACGTGATTTCATGAGCAGATCTAAAGCTCTGAGCTGAGCTGGGCCTACAGAGGCTGATGAGGGCCCCTGAGATGGTATGGGGCTCCTGAGCTGATTAAGTGCCTCCTGACTTGATCTGGTATTCCCTGAGCAGCTCTGGGGCTTTTGAACTGCTTGGGCCCCGAGCTGGTGAGGGATTCCAGAGCTGATTTAGTGGCCCTGACTTGATCCTGCCCCTGACCTGACTTGAGGCCCCTGAACTGATCTGGGGCCCCAAGAGCTGATCTGGGGCGCAAGAGTGGGTCTAGGTTCTGAGTGTACCCTGAGCTGGTCTGGGCGCTGAGCTTGTGAGAGCCCCTAAGTTGGCTTGAGGCCCCCTGAGGTGATCTGGCGCCTTAAACTGTTCTGGGACTTCTTGAACTGGTTTAAGGCCCTATGAGCCTATCTGTGGCCCACTGAGCTAGTCTGATGACCTCATCTCTGGGACCAATGAGCTAGTCTAGTCCCTGGGTGAAGCATGAGCTGCTCTGTGGCCTGATCTACATCAGGAGACCCTGAGGTGGTCTTGAATAGACAGATAATAATAACACAAGGCCAACTCCCATCATTTCGGGGCGGGGTCACTGAGCTAGTCTAGTCCCTGGAGGCACAACTGGGGGATGGGGGAAGCTGCTCTGGGGGCCTCTGATCCACATTTGGGGCCCCAGAGCTGGTCTTGAATAGATGGGGAATAAGAACACAATGGAAACTCCCCTTGTAAAACGGAGCTAACGAGGAATGAGGAATATCTAAAACGACTTGTGATACCTAGGCACCCCAGGTTATATAAATTGCTTATTATACTGGTGGATTCTGGGAAGGGATGATAAAAAGGCATGTGCCCCTGAGCTCAGAGCACAGCCCCTAAACCACGATTTCTACTAATTAATTTAAATGAAGAACTAGTTGTT
This sequence comes from Lepas anatifera, assembly GCA_034440635.1. NCBI lineage: Eukaryota > Metazoa > Arthropoda > Thecostraca > Lepadidae > Lepas > Lepas anatifera. The sequence continues at coordinate 46,665 of JAOTON010000399.1, forward strand.
ACAATTTTCAGCCCTGTCACACCATCCCCATCTAAACCACCGGCCTGTTCACCTTTTATTTACTCTTAACTGGGACCGATGCTTGAGAATATGGAACTTAATAAACGAGTTCAAAAGGTATCTCCCAAATTTTTCCGGCAGCAAAAAATGTGTTCTTCCAAAGACACTATGCCACTCCTCGTCCCACGGCGATTGTGGGAGGCAAGGAACTTAATCAGCGTTCAGCCAGGGCTCACTCGTCACGACAAAACCAGTGGGCAGAACAAAAAAATTTCACTCTAATATGCCTTAACCTGCACATTGTAACATATATCACATGCTCCGCTGATGCTAAGCACTTGCATGAGTTGGCTGTCCTTAAATCTATCCCAAAAATGTAGTGTTTTGGCTACTTCCATGGCATTTTGGTGATATTTTGTTCCTTTTTTCGGTTTTAATAGAGTTTTCCTTCTCCGTCAATGATTTCTTTGCATTTTTATTGAACCAAAAATGACCAAAAATGATATAAACAAAGATATAGTAAGTTTTTTAGGTTACGTTAAAAAGTGCCCTTTTTCCCCGGGGTGCCCCTCAAAGTTGGTGTGCCCCCCCCATACGAAAGCTCTGGCTGGGCCCTTGAGCAAGGTACTTTAACTACGGGTACAACCAAGTTTCCTACTAAATATAGTCCTCCCATGATGACGTCACCGCTCTTTCCTACTAAGTTCTAGGAGATTCTATTAAGTTTTTTGGAAGGATCAGCTGGAACATACCAAGTTTGGGCGTATTTGGCAGCAATCTAGTATAAATAGAAATCAACTTGTTTCACCCATTTGACAGTAACCTTGATCTCAACGGCGAGCAGCGTATTTTACGTAAATCTAATGAAAAAATCATTACACTTCAAAGAATTTTTTGACAGGGCATGCATTTATTTGATCAACTCAGGCCTACTTAATAGCCGAGAGAAATAAGTTTACCTTCGCTGCAGAGATCACCGGTGTTTATTGCCTTCTGCTGCAGGTGCCACCAACAGCCAATCAAAGGTCAGAAATCAACAGCCAATCAAAATCGAGATTAGTCTTACTGCAAACAGCTGTTAGTGCTGAACCTGTCCTTATTTTGACACGCTCTGGAAAATTTGTAAAAATAATATTCTTCACTGGAGTTTTTGCAAAACATCTGATGGTTTCACAAAAAAACCCTTTTAGCTTTCTGTTCAACCATATAAGTTTTGTTCATACAGTTCTAAAATAGGTTATTTAGAGCTTCAAAAAGTGTAATTTCTCAAATGCCCTGCATAGTAACTGTTGTGCCTCTCCAGCCATGATGACGTAATGGTGCCAAACAACTTGAACGGGGTCTGGTGTAGAGTACACCCCGCCAAAAAAATTCAACAGGTGGGAAGCTACTTCTTTTGAGGGCATATTTATTAGGTATATCTGAGATAAGTGCAGGCTAAAACTAGCTGGAATAAATAGTGCTGCCCATGGCTAATCTGAGATGAATGTAGGCTACTTTGAGACTGATGCACTTTCACATATCAAACTTGGTTTTTCATTCCTTAGCTTGCTTGTGCCTTACCTTATTTGTGCCCTAGATCAAGATTGGTTAGGTAGATTTCGAGCTGGAGGAAGTTGGGAGAGTTGGCGCCAGCAACAGACTGGCAACAACAATAATTCAGGTGAGATTTCATGATCAAATCATCATGTCAATATTGTACGAATAGCAAATGTGTGCCAATGCAGTCCTCCACAAAGTGTTAAAACACACACTGGAGAGCGGCCTGGCACTAACGTGCACTGGAGGGGGCCTAGTAGACCCCCTTCTCATCTCAGAAAATCGCAGAAAATCTCAGAAAGAAAGAGACTTCGAAAAACGCTGGTTGGGGGTGTGTTGCTTACTACCAGTGCTAGTAAGCAACACACAGGACCTGAACTGCATGGAGTTAAAACAGGATTTTGACTCCACTGGATCTTTCTTTGGTATGATACTTCCAATACCTCAGTACCTATTAGGCCAATAGACATAATTTTACATCTATGCAGGGTAGTTGCTTCAGAGTTCTTACTGCAAGAAAGAACGACCAGGCAGGTGATAATCGGGTGTTGGGGGCAAATTTTAAGCATTTGATTTGTCTATAAAAATGCTGCCTAAGGTCCACTTTACCAACAAATTTTAGTAAAATCCAAATCCTATGTTGACATTGACATTTTTGTCTCTTTTGTTGATATGTGAGATAGAAGTTCAGTGGGAGGGGGAAGTTGTGATCAGGGTTCCCAATTGTGTGTAGGTGTACGCTCCCATTCATAGATTAGTTCCAAATAATAATTATTTTCATGATAATTGCCAAATTTAATCATGGGGAAATGTACCATAATTGGAAACACTCCTTCCAAAAATGGAAACTTCTTCAAAAAGGAAAATGCATGTCATTGGGGGGAAACTGCAGTCAGAGTTGCCAATAATAGTTATGATCCCAATACTGGAAACAATGATCCATAATTGGAAATTTTCCTTCCAAAAACATAAACATGATCTAAAAATGAAAACACAGTTTACTACTTTCATGCAGTAATGGTTTGGTGCTAGAACCTTGTCTGCTGCAAAAAGTAAGGGACAGGTAGAGGATATTCAGCATATTGGAAATAGTATTCAAGTATACAATTATGATTTCCAGCTTTGTGTGACAGAGGCGGCATACGTCACATTGAGTTTGTGACAGCCAGCATACTTTCTGCACCACTGGCGGTGTGGTAAATGCTACCGGTCCCGAGACTCGGCAGATTTTCAAAAGGAATAGTGAAGGAGGGAGGCGATTTTTCACGTTTGAAGGATATTTTTACCGTCTTACTGCGGACAATAAAAATAAAGTTACGCATGCAAAATAAGCATGGTCAGAACCACATGTGGTTATTTCTGTGGTTAATTTCGCATGGTGTACTGAACAGTGTGATTTGAAGGCTTTACTAACTCCCAACCCTTCGTTCATGTTTGCTAACCAACTAACCCTAAATTAAGGATTACTTAATTACTAACCATATCTAAGACTCACAACTAACCAACTCACACCCTCCCTAACACTCTACCTGTTCTATTACCCTTCTCTCTTCCTCTATGCGGCGGCTTCCCAGCCGGAGAAGGTGCTGCAACTTCACCTCCTGGTTGCAGGATAAAGACCCGCGGCATCACGTCATGGTACTTGTGGGTGTTTCTAATAACCCAAAATTATTATTTTTCAATGGAGGAACTCGAGTAACGTAAACAAAACGGACATTCGATAACAGGGAAGAAAATAAAAAAAATCACTTATCTTTGCTCTGGCAAGCTTCTTCGCTTAACCTTTTAAATCATACATGTGCCCCAGGCTCGGCATCTCTGCCGTAGCAATCCCCTTCCCTCGCAAGTGTTGCTACACTTCGCGACGCATTCCTTGAAATTAGCTTCGCCAATTTGTTCTGCGACATTAAAGTAAACCCCCTCCCGCAAAAATCTCCTACATACTTTAGAGGCGGGCAAATGCGCCTTGCACAGAACGCCTTATAAAAAGCCCTTAACTAACTAACTAGCTTTACTAGCTGGGCTCGTAACTGAATCAATTGACGTGTTCAGAAGTGTCAAGGATTGAATTGGTGTGTTACCGGCGGGCGAGGGCAGCCGGTTCTTCTCCTGAGTCTCCGTCTTCTTCAGCTGGTCCGCCTGGAAGCCCTCTACGCCCTCCAGCAGTGCATTGTGCGTCTTCTCCTGCTGCACGTCTGTCGGCGCATGCGCATGGTTCAGCTTAAAGCTTTCAGCGTACATCAATGCAAGGATAACGATAAAGCAAAAGCATAGTGTTTCAAGCAAAATAGATAGGAATTTTCGGGAAAATAAGGAACTGACTAAAATGCATGCAGATAAAGAGAACGTAGCATGTTTTCTACCTACAAGCACTTCTCGTGGCCCTCCTGCACTCAGCAGGAGAAATTACTGTAAGGTTAACATGTGAACTTTCACCAGAGTGTTCAAAACCCCCAGCGGGAGTCAGGACATGAGCATCGATTCTAGAAGCCCTGTAGCTGCAAAGGGAGCTAACGCCACTCCTGTCCCTTTTAACCGGGGTAGCTTGATCATTTCCTGTAAACAGTGGCAAATGTAGAGGGATGGTTTACGGAGGGGGCATCGAGTCCTAAAATTGCTTAAAAAATATGTGTTTTTATACTAAACAATAAAAGCTGACTCATGGGGTGGGCAGGGGGAGTCAGTGGCTCCGCCAGCCCGGGAGGCGGTCAGTGGGCTCTCTAGACTGGGAGGGATAGAGGAGTCAGTGGCTCCGCAGCCCGGGAGGGGGTCAGTGGACTCTCTATACTGGGAGGGGTAGAGGATTCAGTGTCTCCGCCAGCCCACCAGGCTCAAGAAGAGCCAGACAGCTGCCAGAGGCAGTTACTGGAGAGCTGCTCGCGCTGCGGAAACACAATCATCATCGACTAGCTCACTGGGCGCTCCATCAGTTTCCGTTGAAGTCGATGTTTCCCATGTATTGCCGCTGCTGGACGGGACTACCGTCATAACAAATATGCTTTTGGTTGAACTGATCCTTTGAAGTTGGTTTATTGTCTTATTACCGTTGTCGAAACATAATAGGATGTGGTTGGTGTTTGTCATTTTACTTCAGAACCTAAGTGGCAAACGTCAAGGGAGGAACGTCCATCCCAACTGTGGTACAAATTAGATCAATTTCATGCTCCAATAGAAATTAAAACTGTATTTTGGTACATTGATTCAGCCTCCTGTGTTGGTTATAAGGGCGAACCGAACCAAATGCCACTAGATATAATACACTTCTATCGTAACACAGCCCTTGAAGAGAATATGGCACCTTTATAACTTGATTTTAAGTGAGATAGCTAAGTTGTAAAGCATGCCGGAAAACCCGGTACTCAATATATCATTTGTCTTGAAAATCAAATTATCCGCGGAGAAAAGCTAAAAACCTACCTAAAATGTAACCAAAATGTGCCCAAGCAGCCGGCCACAGTTGTCAGCTATTGGCGTGACGACTTGCTAACGTCACGGTGAGTAGTCAGCCAATTGATGCCCTTGAAGGCAATCCTGGATCCGCCTATGAATCCGATTGCATTGGAGACACGGGCGCAACACTCACAACACCTACAGTTGTCGTCAGCTCAGTCATGACGAGCTGACGACAAATCACTACTCACTTCTGATTTATGTCAGAATGAAACTTCTGCATACATTGATGGCCGCAGGTCCAGCGCGCGCTAAAAGGCTCAGCACTGGGCAACCGTTTTTCTCCTTGGTCGCCTCAGCTTTGGAGCCGGTTGAAGGGTGGTTCTCGGCGTTTTACACGCATTGCTGAGGAGGCAGCCGTCGAATGTAGTGGCCGGCTCGGGGGCACGATCACTGGCCGCCCGGGGCGCCGCAGCACCGACGTCAGTCACGAGTGGTTGGTGCGGCGGATAACATAGCTACCCAGTCCAGGCTGCGTTGTCGTAAACGTTTATAGTTAATGGGCTTCCACTCACTGCTGTCAGTTTTATGGAAAGTTAAAGACCCAAACCGTCACCAAGTCAGAAAACTGAAAACGCAATGTCTTTGAGCTTACTTGAACTAAAAATTTGGTAGAAAGAAAATAAAACATGGGGTATCTCCGACGTCCCTATGTATTTATGTATGACCCTCTTGACATCGGTTTCCAGCCCCCTCCAACAGCAAGCGCAGATCATCGGATGTGACGTCACACCTCGTAGCATATAACATGGGGAAAAGTAAATGATTAAATATCAAACTTTGTTTTGCAAAATGTTGCAACTAGACCAAACCTGGTCCCGGCACTGGTTCTTGGCAAAAAAGGGTTAAAAGGAAGCAATTCCCGGTCTTGTCCTTATGTGCATTGACCAGCAACTTTCTGGTTTTATTTCAGCGTTACATTAATATGAAATTTGTTCCTTCCAATTTAAATCAAATTTATTACAATCCCATTATAAATCCCCTAGATTGTGAGGGCAATTTTAACTTTGCTCAAGGATTTCAAGGTTTCATATTGACATGCCTAGTACACTCAAGGCTGTTTTTTTATAATAATATCTTGTGTATATTGAACTATTAAAACCAACTACGATATCCAGTTTGTGACGATGTACAAAGGTTTCGCAGGTTTAATATGCTTACGTAGGGCAATACTTTTAAACGCACCTAGCGATAAAAGGTTATCTATTCGTAGAATATTCAAAGAAAAGCTAACCAAGTTTGTTAGAAATGAATTAACCAGAATCCAAATTAGATTATTTATTCAAAAAGTATTTTCAAAACTAACCACAATTCACTTTGGCACCAATTCATTTTGGTTACAAAATGAATTGAAGGCAGAGACCTAATCAGACCTTATCAGACCTAATCAGGGACCAGCATCAGGTGCCGGTCAGACCAAAGGTTTTTTTACTTTCCGGCTCCTGGCTTGCGCCAACATCATCAATAATTGCCGAATTACCCGCAATCAGCAGAAAAAGTTAGTTCAGGGCTCTTTATAAGCGTTCTGTGCAAGCTCCGGGTATTGATGACCGTTCTCTCACCCCACCCCGTGCCGTACAAGGCGGTTGGTAGTCATCGCCGGGACAAGGCTACGGTTAGGCGCGGGAGCCCACCCGCGCCCAGCGGGTCCCGGGATTCGAACCCGAGACCCTTAGCTCACTGGGGAGATGCGTTACCACTGAGCTGAAAGAAGAACCTCTAATCTGAATGATTTATTCACAGCGCGGCTGACCGTCCCGGTCGCGTTTCCAAAGTTGTCGGAGCTATTGTGTCGATCACACAACTGTCGCATCGACAGGTCAGGGGCGGGGGCGTGGGAGGCCGCGTCACGACGCTGACGACGCTGCTCACTTCCGCTCCGAGTCTCTACACGCCGACACCGCCGACGGGCGGAGGCAGGCAGCAATCTAAACATCTGGGCATGTGCCAGCTGATGTATATGCACAATCCGTGCACAATCCATTATTTTGCAAACTAACTAGTTTTTTTGCAAACTCCCGGACCGGTCAGTGAGTTTGCAACGACCCTAGCTAGTCTGCTAACTAACTAGGTAGTTTGCAAACTCACTGACCGATCAGATAGTTTGCAAACTAACTAGTGAGTTTACAAACTTTCTAGTTAATTTGCAAACTAACTAGGGAAATTGCAATATCACTAGTCCATTTGCGGAATAACCGAATTTCTTTCAATTAATAATGTAGAAGCTGATCCAGCTCATTTTCAGTCTCACAACTGATAGACAGGTCACCTGAGTTATACCGAGATCGTCAAGGAAAGGGAAGGGAGGCACGGTCGCCCCGCAGCCTACCTGAGTACTACTGTCATGCCAACCACAGCCAGGAGCCGGTGTAAGCTTCAGAATAAGGGCAGCGGCCGGTGGTGACCTTCCCTTCTCCCCTTACTGGTTATCCCAAATATATATATATATATATATATATATATATATATATATATATATATATATATATATATATATATTAATCTTATCACATAGGGGAAATACATAGGGGGAAATTGGACGCTATGCAAGCAAAGTGTTGTGGGAATGACCTAGGACCCTAAAATAATGATAAAACAGATGACAGTAAAAGCGCTAAAAGACTTGCAGCCTAAAAAGCCAAAGCCCAGAAACTAAAACGTCTAAACCCTAAAAAGCCCAAAAAGGCTACGTAAAGGTAAAGATAAAGAAAAAGCGTGGGATGAGGTTGTAATGTAAATAAATATAACAATATCACATAATATAAATATTGCAAATGATGGCTTTTATATTTTCCTTGGTTGTTTTTATATTTACGTTTGTGTGTGTGTGTGTGCGTGCGTGCGTGCGTGCGTGCGTGGGTGCGTGCGTGCGTGCATGTGTGTGACAAACTAGATTCAGGATAATCAGCGCCGAGGCCATGAATCGGTGAGGTAAGATGGTCATAAAAATCACATCAGATTTCGATCCGTAGCATCAGCGGTTTTTTCGGGTATCCATCATGTTTCAAAACCGTCTCACCACTTCCGTATATCGGAAACAGCGAGGCTAGATACTTGGCAGTGTAACCCCAATTGGTCCGCCAACCTTTTCTAAGTATTTGATCGACTCCATCGAAAGTAATAATGCTCTGCTTTCACCTCACAGCTGGTAGCCAAGCGCATGCATATAGTGCAATGCCTTTGAGATGTTGGGTATACTAGCACCTACCTCACCTGACCTCGACTTCAACATCTCCACTGACCCTGCTTACAGCCCCTCCTGCACCTGCGACCGATTCACCTTCCTTGGTGGGAAGCACCACTTTCTCCACGGTCTCCGTGTGCTTCAGCTTATCCGCACTGAAGCCCTCCAGCTCAGACTTCACGGTGGGGGAGACGTGGGGCAGATCCTTCAGCGACGGAGAAGCCATGGCGAGATGAGGTTGTCTTACTTCCTGGAAAGAAGCGTAAAGAGGGTGTAAAATGTCTGTCATCTCAATGGTTTTGATGTAGGACTCGGGAAACCCGAGTCGAGCTAACTTTTATGTTTGAGTTTTCATATAACCTAATTAATTGGGTCGGATTCCTAGACTTAAAACTTATGGCTGTGTTTTGGTTGTGCCCAAGTGCGTCAGTGAACAAAAGGCTCATGCGTGGGAAGTGTTTTGAATTTTAGTCATAGTTTTTGTGTTTTAAACTACTGATCACCCTCAATCCCAGCTTCTCGTCCTGAATACCCGTTTAACACAATACTTTCAATTATTTCCCCATGAATTGCGACCACAATAAATAGCCCACTATCCGTACTCTTAATACGTCTGGTATATAACTATGCTCTGTAAAAGGTCATACAAAAGTATGCCTCACAATTCTGCCAGGAGGACTTAAATGATGTTCCCTCACGGGATTTGCCTCGAGGCTTGGAATTACACAAATGCTATATTTTGGGCGGTAATTAGTAAGTTAGCAGGGCATTTTTTCTAGCGCCACTGCTGCTCAACAGCGTATAATTTTCCCGATATATTCTTAAAGAGCAGCGATAGAAACATATCACTATGAGCAAACGGAGCAAAATGGAGGTCCGTTCAGAGATTCTACGATCTTTTCACTTAGACCCTAGTCTCTCTCTTCTGACGCTGCGCTCGACAGCACTGTGCATGGAGCTGTTCAACGTGCTGGACATCCACGGAAAGTCGGCCATTAATGACGTCATCTTCTGCGCCTGGCTGCGCGGCATTACCAACTTGCGCATGCATCAAACCTACGATCTGTTCGAGCTGTTTGATGTTGATCGCTCAGGTGAGATCGACTTTGATGAATTTTACCTGGTGCTAGCTATTCTAGTGGCTGTGAAAGACAGTGTGGAGAAAGAGTTTATATACCGGCACTCGCGGGCAGTCTTCAACATCATGGACTTCGACGGCAGCGGTACTGTTTCTGCCGAGGAGTTCGAGCGAATAGGATTTCTCTTTAACTTTTACAGCACGGCCGTGAAAGCTATCTTCAAGGAGTTCGACGTTTCCGGAGACTCAGAGCTCGACTTCAAGGAGTTCAAGCTGTTTGCAATGGCATGCATTGATCAACAGAGAGCGATTTGGCTCTCAGAGCAAAGAAAACACTTGAGCAAGAGCCAGCTCGACTTTCTTCTGGACAACCGGGACAAGCTACTGGCGTATGCCAAGCAGTACCCGAACCAGCGCGAGTCCCCGAGCAGTGTTCCACATGACCTGATGGATCTTTCTGCTCTGTACGAATCCCACAAAAGGAGATCCCCCCAGTGAGATTGTTGCTTTCTGAGCGGAAACGTTCAGATCGTAGGCTTTGTGTTGGCTGGAACTAGCAGGTATGAAGAAACTCTCCAGAGCTATTTGAGTTGTGCTAGCGTTCGGTTGACTGAGCAATTGCTGGTGAATGAATTGTGAGCGGAAGCGTGAACTGGTCATACTATCGTACATGTATACCATTTATATATTATTACCCTGGGAGTGAATGCACCTCTTTACTAGGAAATAAACTTCGGCTTCGGGTTTCACGCACAATATAATAATTGAATTCGATGACGAAAACAAATGGTATCGTTGTGCTTTAAATGGGAACGTGTCGAAGGTTACTTTCCTCACCTGTGACCGGAAATGACAGATTGCTTTAATGAGCCCACCAGCAAGGACAGGGCACCAATATTAAAGGCCGCGGGAGTTCCGCACTCTTACTCATTCGTGAGGCGATTCCTTTCAACGTCTTACGTTTTACAGAAAATTTTCGTCCACACTGCATTATGCAACACGTGACTGATTTAAGCGAAACATTGAGCATTAATTAGCAGAAAGCATCGTCTGGTGTTTTAAGGTCGGCTGCCTCTGCCAGAGGCACTCTGGAGGGTCACCGGCCTTTGCCGAGATGCCTCCGCCAGCGGGATTCTGGAGGGTCGCCGGCCCTTGCCGAGATGCCTCCGCCAGAGGGACTCTGGAAGGTCACCGGCCCCTGCCGAGATGCCTCTGCCAGCGGGACTCTGGAAGGTCGCCGGCCCTTGCCGAGATGCCTCCGCCAGGGGACTCTGGAGAGTCGCCGGCCCTTGCCGAGATGCTTCCGTCAGCAGGACTCTGGAAGGTCACCGGCCCTTGCCGAGATGCCCCCGCGGGCTGAAGCATTGAGGGTAGCGCCGTTCTGATGGACTGCCAGAAGCCGGTGACGAACAAAGTAACAAACGACTTCTATTCTGACAGTTTTTCCGGTCTCGTCGTTGTCAGAAGCCGGTGACGAACGAAGTAAGAAACGGTCAGAAGCCGGTGACGAACGAAGTGAGAATCTGTCAGAAGCCGGTGACGAACGAAGTGAGAAACGGCTTCTATACTGACAGTTTTTCGTTCT